>OOFC01033291.1:0-16853 GCA_900323345.1 Pseudochromis fuscus | reverse complement strand
CCACTTGATAACAGGAAGTTGTCATTTTTAGGACGATTCAATGCAATTTCACACCAAATAGACGAACCTGCTTTTTGACAAGACAATTTGAATCTTACATCTTGCAGGCTGCAGGATTTCCTGTTGGAGGAGACAGTGCTGCAAGGTGTTCATTTCCATACACTCACAGATCAGAATCATCCTTCTCCTCACAGTCCTGGACTCACTGCTTTACCTTCAAAATGCATTTATCAGAAAATGACAACTGTCTTGCATTAAGTCTTTTCTCATCCACTGATTCCCCCTGGTGTTTCCTGGCTGTTGTCCACCAGGGTGAAACCAGGTGTCACTCTGCTAAGTGAGAGTAATTACAGCTGCAGACTTAAAAACATGAAGCTGGGTTTGTTCGGCGTCCGTCTCGTCCCGAGTCATCGCACGACATCAGCGCTCGGCTCTGTGGAGAAGTGTAAACTGGACACACTCCAAAGGGTGTATTTGCTGTGGGTCTATTTTTGTGGTGGGTACTTCATGTTACATAATGCACAGGTTACAGAGACACTCGGGCAGAAATATTACAAACAGCCTCCTTGTAGAGATGATGAAAATAACTAAATGCCCTTCAGATAGTCGCTGCAGATTCAGGTTAGCAACACACTTGTAAAGAGGGTTTTAACTGCACTTCAGTCCTGCATTATGCTGCTGAAGGACGGCGCTTAAAAATGGTTTTGCCACCGGGAAAAACAATCAGTCCCTCGCAACCGGGCTGCAAAAAATACTGTAAAATACTCATACAGTAAGAAAAATGACTAACTTTAATGTTGGTCGCTTTAACAAAGGATGTTTTGTCATGTAAAACTAATTTTTAAAAATATTTCTATTGATAATTACAAGGGGTGGGACTTTAATTGTGATTAATTACAAAAATTACTGTTAAAAAATTAACTTACCGTATTTTCTGGAATATAAGTCGCTACTTTTTTCCAATGCTTTGAACTTAAACACGAAGCTCGTTAGCTTTTTACAAGCTAGCAAGCTAGCTGCCGATACATTTAGCCTCGTCACATCAGACTCGGTCAGAGTGGACCACATGAAAGTGTTCAAATAAATTCAATATCGGCTTATAGTCCGGAAAATACGGTAAATTAAAACTTAATTTACTCGCAGTTTGCATTTCTAACAACGTGGAACGACTTCCTGTACACGATGATGCACACGTCAGAGCTCGGCTAACATGGACCAATCAGATGACATTTGAACCTGTCACATGACCATTTATATTTCTGGTTGTTTTAGTAGAAGAAGAAAGAATATGGCACTTTATGTTGAATTATTTATTTATTTATTTTTTACTATTTAAAGTCAAAACTGTTCAGGAATATTTTGTATTCATTTTTCTACCCTTTCAAATTAAAATGCAATTAAATACATTTTTCCAGACATTAAAAGAACTGAGTTTACAATATTCATATTCTGTGTTTTGTATTTGATTCAGTCGTCCACTAAAACCTATTTAAATTAAACAATGTTGCTTTTTGGGACAAATATTGTTACGTGATTAATCTAGATTAATTCATTACAAAGCTTTAAATTAATTTGATTTTTTTTAAAAAAAAATCAAGTCCTACCCATAATAAATACACAAAATATGTCTTAACTAATGAACAAATCTCTGTCAAATGACTAAACCCACCGTTACACTTTATTATCTCACTGTGCAGCTATATACAAAACATGCACATGTACGTATTTTATACTAAAATCTACAAGCTCACATCAGCTTTTCTTTACTTGGTGCATATGACCTGACCGTCTAACTAAAAATAAATAAATAAACTTAAATTATCTTCTGCAGATTTTAAGTTGTTGTTGTTATTTTAGACGTATTAATTCATTTTCTTTCTTTTTCCCAATACATAATACTATACTGTGTATTTCTAATAAAAATATGAAACCTAAACAGACAGAAAATGATCGATATTACAAAGCTCATTGATTTGATTGGTGCTTTTCATGATGTCATCCTGTTGTCCTGCAGTGATTTTCACAGTATATGCTCATTATTTTTAAACAGGTCTCAGATTTTGTCATTATCTAATGTACAACACTCTCCAAACTCTGTTAACCAGAACCTATGTAACCACAGGTGATCATCAGTGAAGCCGAGAATATTTGAAACATATTTTTTTCCTCCAGCTACATCTGAAAGTTTGTTTAGTTTGAATCCACTGATTCCTGAGGTCTGTGGTGAACTGGAAACCAGACCAGGAGCCAGGTTTTATCACTCAACATCAGTGTTGGACCTCGCTAATGCTCCTGCTACTAAATGGGAGCAAATCCATTAAATTACATGGCATTACATTCATTTGGCAGGCGCTTTGTCCTACCTGCCTTTTTCCTTTTTTCCCCTCCACACATATTAGAAGCCATTTGGGTTTGAGCGTGGCGCTGGAGGATACTTTAACCCTGTGATTAATGGCTGCCGTCCTCCACCACCTGAGCTGCAGCTCCTCCCTGCAGAAGCAAACTTTTTACATCCAATGAAAAACTGAAAACCACAAGACTCAAGGTGTCGTGACAAAATATTAAGGTTTCGACTGAAGTGTTTAGACAGGAGCAGGAATTAATAAAACACTGATGCATCTGTTTCATCAAAAAAATTTTAAAATACTCCTGTAAAAACTTTGTTCGGCCATGTTGTGAATCAGAGTAACTAATTAGTACTCATCACGTTGCTGTTGGCTCAGAGTCATACTGAGGATAATTACCTTTATAACGTACTCAATGTTTCGAGTAATTTTACAGCCTGCAGCGATTAACTCGATTCAGCCCAGCTGGTGAAATCAGTGTTAAATTCACCAGTAAACAAAATTTGTCGTCACCTTGTTTTTCCCGCCAAAAAAGAAAACGTAATGAAAGAACACAATACACCAACCAAACAACAGACACACAACATGGTCAGTGTTCAGAGTTAGTTTAAGGCTCACAGTGATTAACTTGATGCAGCATCGTTGGTTACACCAAGAAAAATTCAACAATTAAAACTGTGAAACAATATTTGTTGACGTCCAGTTTTTCCCGCCAAAAGCAACAAAAAGAACAGTACACCAACCAAACAAGAGACACATCATGTAGCCAATGTTTTGAGTCTTTTTAAAGCCTATAGAGGTTAATGTGATGCAGGCTTGTTGTTGGTGAAATCAGTTTTAAATTCATCAGCAAAAAGTCTGAAAAAAAATAATTTAACAGTTTTTTCCCGCCAAAAACAAAACTATTTGCATTCATGAAAACATTAATCGTAAACTTTTAAAGAAACACCTTAATGTTTTACTTTCAGTATATCTTTCATGTTTATCATGTTTAATCTTGTCGAACTCTTCATCAGTTAAACCTTCGTCTTCATGCTAATGCTAATGCTACGGCAGCAGCAAGTATAGACTGTATATAAAATATAAACAGATCTCAGAAATGAAGCCATTGCAGAAAAGTGCAACTCACTGATGAGGCCAGAAAATTCCCAATATTCAGCAGTAAAAACTTTTCATGTGATTTTTTTTTTATTACAACAAATGTATTTATTCTCCGTCTCCTGCTCTGAGATGAAACAACCGCTCGACGCTGACATGTGTCTGTAGCGACTGTACCGAGCTCGACAGCAGCTCGAACCAAACATGAGACACAGTCTAATATATGTGCAGCAGAACAGCATTTTTATTTACTGATGCAACATTTTGCCAATCGTAACTTTTCATTTCAGACACAAATGGGGGAATAAACCGGTCTCGGTCGGCTGGATTGTTTTCTTTCTCGCCGCTGATGAGATTTTGGGGGAAACAAAAGGGAATAACGCAGCTCACCAGTATATTATAGCATTTTAAGAAATTACACTGATTAGCCTGCAGGGAGCCGTCGCAGTAGTAAACATTAAAAACGAAGTTTGTGATTCCCCCCCATGTGGGAGGCGGAGGAGGAAATGTTTACCGCTGCTTGGTTAACATCGTCTTTATTGCCACACAGTACAAAACGCACACTGGCGGTAATGTGTTGTTATTGATCTCGTGTACACACTCGGATGATGTCATGAAGAAAATTCACTTCTTGAATCCCAGAAGCTTTCATTATGAGAGTTGTTACATTCAATCATGTATGCAATCAATACACTAATCCTCTCATCTGGCCACAAATAAATTCATGTGACTCTATGCCCGAGGGCGGCTATAAAGGAATTAAAATAATGAAACTTCTCTCCAGCTTGGCCCGTATTATCAATTGATCACAGTGTCTGAACAACCTCTCTGCACACGTGGGGTGAAATTAAATTGTGCGTCTCGCTGCAAGGAGGTGGGAAAAAAAAAAAAAACACACAACTGAAGCTGGTTGGCTAATTTTGTAGTTGGCTTGAATCACGATTGCCCGTTTGATCCATGGCAAGGTTTCAAAACAGCTTATCTCCCGGACTGTTGTAATTTACAGAGCTTTGATTACGCAGACCGCCGCCGCCGCCGCCGCCACACTCACCCGGGACCGAGTTAAGAGTTTCACCTGTGTTAAAATGCTCATTTGATTGTGGGTTCCTCGCAGCAGCAGCCTGATCTGAAGGTGACTGACTCGACAGGGAGTCTCCGGCTTTGGGGGAAGCAGCTTAATTAGCATTAATTTATCCTTTATATTTAGTCACAGGGCTGCTTGCTATTCTTGAGGCTGTTGCACTGAACATAAGGTTGGATAGATGGAAAAAAAAAAAGACAGTGGGGGTAAATTTCCAGCAGCTGGAGCCTCAGGGAGGACGGTAAAATAACTAAGTTTGAAAAGATGCTATAATTACAATACAGTGTTCAGCTTTATTTTACAGGAAATGTTACAATATTATGCATTATTTTGAGGTTTTACTTGACACCAATGTATCAAATTTAAGAAACTGTGAAGTTGAGATACATTTTTGAAGCATTAGGAGGCAGTGGACTGATATTTTATATTAATTCACAGTTATTTTTCATGATATTTTATATTAAATATGAAAGATTTTTGTTACTTTGTATAGTGTATAGTTAAATATTAGTACAACAGTGATGTTAGGTCTTTTAGTTTTATCAATGTGCTGTTAGCGACACTGTTAACATCACCACCAGGAAACAGTAGTAGAAGCTAGTAGGACAGTATCATTAGTCTGTATGTAGTGCTAACATTATCTAGTAATGTTTCAATGGTCCAATCAGATCGCTTCAAATGTTTTGTCCCGCCTACACATCCTGTTTTTGGTAGAAATACATAACGATACAGAAGCTAGATCCTCCAGTTTCATGGTGACTTTCAGTTTGACAGTAGAGATCACACTATACAAACCAAAAAGGGGGCGGGGCACAAAAAGGACAAACCACAAATACTAATTGAAAGGTAGGAACGTTAAAAAGCAGATAAACAGGAATATACAGTGTATCGTCCTGACCTTACAGTAGCAGCTAACTACAGGGGATACATTGTACCCCCACCATGATGAAATGCTTTACTTAAACATTAGCTTTTTCTTTCCTCTCGTCCTGTCACTGTCCTGATTGGTCTGTTTGAACCTCGTCCTCTCTTATCGCCACCCAGCTGCACCCACTGATACCTGTCACGTCCACGCTCCGCCGCTCCGCCTGTTTCATTACCTCCTGTCAGCCATGTTGCCCACTCCCAAAAGCCTTCAGCTGATATCTGACCATAGATGCACAACACGGATCAATCAGAGTAAACTCCTGTAACAACTCTTCTTCTGCTGTGATCCCTAAAACAACCACCACCCCTGTGCTAACTGAATTAAACACTGCTAATTGTACTCACATATTAATAATGGCCGCTGGCATACAGTAGACGCTAACAAGGTTTCATTATTGAACATCTTGCATATGAAATGCACATAATTGATGAGTTTTGAAGGAGATGGTTAATTGACCCGGTTGTTGTCGCTCTCGGAGACTCAGACCTTTTAATTAGTCTTTAAATTCAGAGATAATTGAGCAGCGTGTGAGCTACACATTAACCCTAAAGGTGTCGTGTTGCCTTGTAACATGACACTTTTTCCTCTGTATGCTAAATACAGCAGCAGCTAAAGGTTAGCACCAAATGGATGAAGTTAATATGACCCGTTGGTTTGTGGACCCTGAGGCCTGGAGGCTGACCATATTTGGATATGAAGGGAGGAGCAAGGAACTAACCACACCCCAAAATCTTCCTCTTTTTGAAGCCTAAAGATTAAATGATTTTCAGATGGATGTATGTCAAATATATCAACTGATTATTTCAGGATTGAAAGTGAGGATTTTTGAATTGACGTCAGTTGGAGCAGCATCTAGTGGCTGTTGGTGGTATTACACTTTTTGGTACTTCCACATTGAGCTCACATTTGAGATCCAGTGGCTATGTCCAGTTTTTATAGTCTATAATTTCCACAGGGAGTATTTTTATGCCCATCAGAATAAAAATATTAAATGCTAGAATGCACTCAGAGAGCACCAACTTCAGCCAAGGCATAATGATGTTATAGACTGAACACTGTTGCCCTCTTGTGGTGAAATAGCAGCACTAGCTGAATAGTATCACCTATTGTAAGAGAGGGATTTTTCTGGGTTTTCTGGAGTCTCTGAACTTAACCAAAGTTTGATTATTAATTCCTTGAGAAATCCCCAATCTGTTAAAAAAAAAAAAAAGTACCCGTTGAGTAGCTTTAATGTTGCTAAACAACCAACTAACTAACTAACTGTTGGAGGGAAAAACTAGATTAATCAGTAATTGTCCACAAAAAGTCCAGTTAATGACTTTTTTCCCATCACTAACAATTTGTAATTACTGCAAACCTTTAAAAACAAAAACAAATCAAGGCTGTGGACTATATCTGTCAGTAATGATTGCGTCCTTGTTGCTCTGTACATGAATAAAAACCAAAAAACAGCAAGATCTCCGAGAGCTCCACCATCTTTTCACAGGAGGGATGTGGAGGGTGAAAACCTTCAGGATGTTGATGAGTACTTTCCATCGCAGCAGTGTGACCCTCTCAACTCCAATTACATGCAGAGCATCACACCCAGCTCACCTCAGGTGTTACGCTGGATGTTTATTGGCCATGCGAGCGGTGTGTGTCCCCAGAGACCCTCCACCATCTTTGTTAATTACCGCTCATCTTCATTTTACATTCAAGAAGCCCCCCCCACCCCCTCCTCCTCCTCAAGTGAAGATGAAGAGGTGAAAAGTCTGCACCTTGAAATAGGTAATTATTCCTCACATTGTTTCAACTGCAGCCAGAGAAAAACCAGTGAACTTAACGATGACTGTTCAGTGAAGACTCTCCAACACTGAAGGAGCGACGCATCCAATCCCTCAACAGCTGCTAATTTCCAAGCAACTCTTGAAAAACTGCCCTTAAGTTACTGACATCTTGGACAATTAGTGGCTGATTTAATGATTTGTGGGTCAAATAATAAAGAATCTGTTTAAAAGTTACTTTCATAACCTCATTTGTACAAATACCGTATTTTCTGGACTATAAGACGCTACTTTTTTCCGACACTTTGAACTTAAACATTGGTGTTTCTCATGTATCGGCGACACAAAGCTCATTAGCTTTTTACAAGCTAGCAAGCTCCGTGCCGCCGATACATTTAGCATCGTCACATCAGACCCGGTCAGAGTGGACCACATGAAACTGTTTGAATAAATTCAATAGCGGCTCAATAGTCCGGAAAATACGGTATATTTCAGCGATATGTTGAAACTACACGAGTCTAAAGTGATGCTAACATCTCTGTGAAGCTAATGCTAACATCCTCATGCTTACGTCTCACAGTTGCAGAGTAATAGGTTCTGTTTGCATCTTTAATTTTGTTTCTGTGACAATGTTTTGTTTTTCTGCAGCTTATTTTGTTTGTTACTGACACCTACTGGTGAAATGCGGTACTGAGAATAAACGTTAGCATGCAGTGTTCACATGATTAAGAGGAGCATTAGCTGCCAGGAGATACATACAGCAGCAGTCAGACACCAAGAAGATGTTTGTTTTTGCAGATTTTAGAGGATTTCAGGACGTTAACTCCTACATTTCCAGTTAAAAGACGCACACAGTATGTAACTGTTTTTTTGTTTGTGGATGAACATTTTGTTCAGGTTTAGTTCGTAAACGTGTTTCATATGTTTCTATTTTTTAACTTTAGTTGTCATGGTGATTGATGGTTGATGAAGAGGAGCTGTTACAAGAACAGAATAAACACCTGTTAATCATCAGTTGGAGCGTTGGAGCTCCTAGTGGTCACTTGCGGTATTGCAACTAAAAATCCTTTACAACCTTCAACTATATTTTTATGGATGTTTCTTACTTGTACAATTGAACATCTACAAAAATGTAAAACAGAATAGATCGTAAAATTATCGTAATATAAAGCCTATGGGCTGAGCAGTGGGCGGGGCCAGTGGGAGAAACACTAGTGAGCATGTGCAGAAGAAGCATACATGTGGAGTAAGAATGACGTTTCTTTTTTTTTACAGTACTGAACTAATTAAAATGTTGGTGCTAAATTAAATGTCAGAGGATCATCAAAGTTATTACACTTCCTGCTGAACTGAACATAATTATTTGGACATTTAATGAAGCTCACGCAACAATTTCTTTGTGGTCTTATTGTTTTTACCCAAAAGCCTCGACCTTAATGCACATCGTCTATTAAACATCACATAAAACAGCTGTTTCTCGAGGCCTTAGCTTCGTACAGTACGTCCAGACTTTCCTTATAATTGCCTATTGAAATATGGTTTATAATTAATTAGTGAAAGAGATTTTTGTACCACTGTGTGTAAGAAATGTCACTCAGAACAGCCCGAGGTCATTTTTCTGATTTCACATTTCAGCTTTTGTCATTTCTCTTTCCCTGATAAAACATCATTACACATTGTTCTTTAATAGTTGATTCTACTTTCTATAGCAACATCAGAAATGACCATATTTGGAAATGAAGGGGGGAGTGAGGAGGCGGGTCTGACCTTTGAACCTGAGGATGCTACCTAGTCTGTACAAGACTAGAGTTCAGGTCTAATCTCATTGGAGACCAGAGCTGTCAATCAAGCAGGTTTTTGGGGTCAGGATCTAGTGGCCGTCGGGGCTATTACACTTTTTTGCACTTCCATGTTGTTTCTATATACAGTCTATGGGTATAACACTGGCAGTACTTTGGCGTAAACCTTTAAATTTTTGTGTCTTATAGTATAATTAAAAATACCAGGAACTTTACTTGTTCACTTTTTTGCAGCAATTCACTTAAACTGTTACCTCCTGTGTTTGCATGGTGATCAGTAGCATACTTTAGAGTTGTGTTTACTTTGAGGTTTCCATATAGATTAAACACATGTCATATAAAACACCTTATTTAATGAGTTTTAAATGTGATGATAAGCAGATTATGTACATTTGGACAAAGACAGTGTTGCTCTTTAGCCACGTTTTGGGTTTTTATGCTAAAGTTTGACACTGGAAGTAAATAAAATGTCAAATATCACTTTGAAATTATTGATTGGTGTGAATTCTTTCCTGGAAATTAACTTCTAGTACAAGTTTGTTGGAATAGTTTAGATGTATGCACTGTATTTGTTAAGGGATTTTCAAATACTTACAAATACAAGCAGATCTATGATGTGTGTACCTCATTGTTCTTGCATCAAACTTGCTTTCCTCTGGTTTTCATGTATTTTTACCTCAGCTTGAACTGGACCTCAGCCTTCCCTGTGCACCTGCCTTTTAAAAACCCACAATTAGGACTCCCAGAAGACCCAGTAAATACAGCCTGATACACAAAGCTTCAGGTCTCGGGTGTTTGAACACTGTAATACATGCAGCAGTCATCGTACAAGGCAAATGTCATCGGAAACCACAGAAAAGATTGTCATTACTCCGAGGAACTGGAGGTTTTTGTGCAGAGAAATTTCAACCTTCAAAAAAACTTGAAGTATGTTCGAACACTTGAAGAGCTTTCTCAGTCCGGCGGACCTTTGAAAAGCGAGCAGAATTGCCGTCATCAGCGGCTTTAATGATGACTTTTCGGGGGTATTTACAGAGTTGATTGCTTGAAGTTTAACAACAGAAAAAAACTCGAATGCCTCAGAGTGACTTCTCCTTCAGTGAATGTGGAAAAATTCTGATTTCACAGTTAAAAGATTGAGGATTTTCCTTCTTTTTAAAAAGGTTCTGGCGTTCTCCAACTGTGCCTTTGAACTGCGTCTGATTGTGAGCGTGTGTGCAAATTTGTATTTGGTGCACACGGATGTTTTCACCCAAAGTGAGCTCATCACAGGCTGGATGTGCTCTGCTCACCGCGCTCAATGAACCGCAGTGTTTGAAACGTGATGGTTTTATTATGAAAATGTCCTTTCATCTCTTTTAAGAGAAGTAATTTTACTAATGAGCCTCTGGCTGAATTATAATTGACAACCAGCCGCGGACCAGGTGTTTTCCCTGCATTTGAATTTCAAAAATTTTGAGCTTGGATACATGTTTGCTTAAAGCCCGTATTCAAATGCTGAGTGTGGCGAGATGAAGGACCAGCTTTGGCACCAGCTGCCTGGCACCGCCGAGCCCCTGATTACAGCACCGGGGGCGACGTGTCAGCTTGAAATACTACGCCCTGGGTTAGCATGTTTTGAGGCCAACAGCTCCAGTAAAAAAAAAAAAATCCCAGCTGGATCATGACTTTTACTCTGCGATGGAGGAGACGAGAGAGGGCTGCAAAAGAAGCAATCCAAGGCGAGGGCATCTGCAAGGCCAATAAATAATGGGGAGTGTAAGGAGCCGGGTGGACGGCGAGCTGTATTTACTCTTTGAATGTGCTGTTTTTCTTCTTCTTTTTAAACTCTCTCGCCTGCAGAGGGACAATTAAAGAAGCTCGGTTCTAGACTCAGCGAATGATTATGGAATACTGATGAGAGGTGAAGCCCAGCCAATCCTAACACAGTTTCACTGCTGAGTCCTGCATTGATTTGTTTCTGTTCTGCTTTTTTCTCTCCAACCAACTGGATGAAAAAGGCTCCACCAGCTGACAGACCGACTGATAGAAAAAATAATACATGTGGCTCAGCCTGATGAGGTGGTGGGGTAAGAAATAAACACAGATAAGGCGTTGGGGCCCAGGAAGTTTTTGCTCAGGAAATGGAAATGTGAGACTTTAAGGCGTTTGGCTCTTCATATTAAATGTGATGCTGCTCTTTATGTTCGATCTGTGTTTGCTAAAGCTGAGAACAGACAAAAACTAACCCTGCAAACACTCGCCGCCCAGGGCTGGGACTTTAAAGCACTAATTATCAAGTGTAAACCCACAGTCCAATCCAATCCTGTCGCCACTTTCCCTTTGAGGACCCTGTCTGGACCTACAACAAAACCCAGGATCACATGGTACCTGTCTCCTGTTTGACACATGACATCATCACCTGTTGGTTTGTGGACATTTTGAAGCCAGAAGTGACCACGGCCGTTTCTCAATACTTGTCCGTACTTGCGATCTCGCGTACTCGTGAAACGTCACCAGTCGGAGACCGAGTACTGATCCAGTTCAAAGTCCACATCTGGCCCAGAACGCATGAAATACCCGGATGTGTTCTCCTTCATTATCGAGTCTGCATCAGACCAGACTTGTGTGGACTTGGGGAAGCCAAATAACCCATAATGCATTTCAACAACAGCGAGCGGAGATGTGACGTCAACAAGTACGCTGCCGGTCCAAGTCTGTACTTCAGAGTCCGACTTGCAGGTACATTCTCGCCAAGTACACGAGTACAAGTTTACTTTGTATTGAGAAACGGCCCATATTTGGGTATGAAGGGAGGAGTTAGAAGGCGGGGCTGACTGTTGAACCATGAGGACACTGTCCAACCTGAATTGGACTGGAGTTCACTAGTGAATGAGCCTCCAAACCACCTGACCAGAGCTGTCAATCAAACTAACCACGCCCCTAACTCCTCCCCTTCTCTCAGCCTAACATCTCCTTAATGATGAAATGATTTTCAGATGGATTTTCAGACTAGCCCCGCCCCTAACTCCTCCCACCAGGTCACTGAGAAGCAGAGTTGATTTATCTAATGACGTCAGAATGACTCATAGGAAACTGTATTTCATTGAAAATTACCATTTTTGTACTGAAGTCATTTTTTAGAGATTTTTTTTGGAGCCAGCATCTAGTGGCCGGTGGTGGTATTGCACTTTTTCTGGACTGGCTTCAACAACAGAACCTCCAAAATATATCAGAGTTACATCTCACCTTAGAAATCCTCCAAAAGAGCTTGAAGACGTCGCATTAAGTCAATTTATTTATGAAAACAGACATTGGGTAAAGTGCAGTACAACTGTATTAAATAAAAGAGTAAAAACAACACAGCTACAAGCAAAACATCACCAGTCAGTCTAGTTTAAAAACAAAGAGGGTCTCAAAAGGGTTTTAAAAATGTTGAATGTCTGGGAGCGACTTCAGCGAAGACTTTATCTCCTCTTCGTTAGAGATCAGTGTCCTGAGGTTCAGTGATGATAACACTGAGCATCCTGGGTACCAAACACTCAGCATCCAGCTTTTTCTAACAGACCAGTTACAATCAAGATGGAGGATCATTGTAAGGTGACAGAAACACAACGCTTCAGGTGATTATACACTAACTACAAATAAATATCCATTACTCCTCCTTCAATTGTTAATTCCAGTTTATTCCAACTTGGCGTATTTCCCATTAACTGTAACTCTGTTGTCAAATGTTCCCTCCCCATCGTCGGTGTTTTGTTGGCAGCGAACAACGGGGCGAAAAGCTCAAACTCCTCGCAGCTTCACAAATATGCAGGAAACATTTGGAAAGTTTGTTTTAAAGTCCAGTCTTTGAAAACTCCATCACGTCCACCATGTTCACTGGTTTCCTGATACAGTTTGGACAGCACCTCGCACTGAACCTCACAGTTTGTATCTTATGTTGATTCTTCACAAAGCTGCTCGACGCTTGCTGGAACAAACTGTTTGATCTTGTTTGGTTTGACAAATAAACACATTTTTCCTTATTTCTAAAAAAGAAATATGATTACGAAAAAGCTGCAGGGAAGTTGCTTCGATATATAAACCGACCTGTACCTCTTTACTCAACCAAATCTCCACGACGACGATGTCACTACAATCAGCAAAGTGAGAATCTGAATATTCGGTCTTATTTTTGTCAGTTAAAAGAAATAATGAATAAGAATATATAAAAGAGCTCAGGGGGGAAGAGATTAGTTTTGAAAACCATGGAGTTTTCCGAACTGAGGCGCCGCACCAACTGGACCAGAGCCGGATCCAAAATGGAACCAGTCCAACCGTATCAACACACCACACTAATGATTTCCACCAGTACACACAGTCATCCACTCAGCGGCGAGGACGGAGTCGACAAGCTGAGCAACAGGTTAACAACCAGGAGTTGTGATGATTGGTAACACATCGTATCCTGCAGAAACTAAATCCTACATTTGTCCTGAAAATAATAAAATCAGAGGCTGTAACGTGGCGGTGATGCAGGAAGTAAAGACTGGAGGATGGGTGTGTAATGCACCTTTACTTGACTGTAATGATGGTTCTTTAATTGTGATCAAATGGGGCGAGTTATGGATAGTAGCAGTGGAAAGATTACCTGGTAAAGATGTAAACGTGTGTGTGCATGTGGATGTATTTGTGTATTATATCCCGATTTTAATGTTTGTAACTTTACTGAAGCATCGCAAGTTTCTGGTGTTGATGTAGGACTGTGATGTTACCTAAACTACAGTTAAGGTCTCTGTATCCTCCCGCGGGTGGTGTCCACGTAGACATAGACGCATTTTGCCTTTATACTCGAGCGCAACCTACGTGCGCCGTTTTGAAAATATCGCTGCAGTTTCCCTCGTCGGGGGTGTCGCTATACGGCTGGTATTGGCCAAGACACCAAACGGTGGAGTCTCTTCTGCATTTATGAGCCAATTTTGGTCATTTTTACTGTCCCGTACAAGGAAGCACGTCATCACAGCATGTGACTACAAACGGACCAATCAGGAGAAGTGATATCTGTGGCATCTTGCGTGCGGCTACAATTTTTGACGTGTTGCAAAGGTGATGCAACGTGGATGCAGTTTTGTGCGTGAGCGTGGGAGTATAAAGTAAACTTTAGAGTTCTCCGAGACAGAAACATGTCCAACAACTGACACTATTTACCCTTAAAGTCTCTATCTAACTGTCAAAGTGAGACACCTGGACATTTAAGACGGACTAAAGTTTATATTCAACATGTTTGCTTGGTTTACGACGTCCTCGACCGACGGTGTTTCATGGCTACATCACCACCTCCCATAGATTTATTAGGAAAGTCTTGTTCCATCATTCTGACGTACGCTGTTTGCGACGTTAAAACAAATTTGGCGGGGGAACTAGTTGGCAAGTGGAGTGCGGCGCTATACAAGGAAGACGGCTTTGTTCACATTCACCGGTTGTTCGCCATTTGGATTGTGCGACATCCGTACAGAACAGACCACTACACCGGTCCACATGTTTGTGTTTATTTATTCATGCAAATTTACCCAGAATGCAAACAGCTTCCACGAGGTTGTCATGACGATATGCAGGTAAAGATGCTGAATATCGCAGATTTTTCCCAGGAAATCGTCATTCAGGGTGCCAGTAATGCCAGTGAGAAGGGTTAATTCAGGTCAAAAATGGTTAATCCCGACTTCCTGCAAAAAGCAACTTGAAACAGAATTCTGACGTAGATCGAGAAGCCCCTGAATCTGTTTGATTTTTTGAGAATAACGGTAACGTTTGGGTTTCCTTGGTGATGTATGCAGCACATACCTCCAGCGATAAAACCCCAGTGGATCAGAAGTGCACCAGATTGTATCATATCACATTGCAACGAATCATCCACATTAAAAACATTGTTTCTGGATTGTATCAAAGCCCCTGAATCCAGATCCCCATCAGACTGAGTCCAGGGTAGAGATGAAGACTGAAAACTTGCAGAAAATGTTGGTTATGTTGATTATTTCTGCAGTTTACACCATGATTGAAACTGAATTGGAGGAAAAAAGGCCAAATGTCGATGAAAAGGTTGAATAATGAGAACGAGCAGAGAGAGTTGGAGGTGAGTGAACTTTGTGAATCTGATATGAACTTCAGCTCTGCACTGAAACCCGGGTGAACTGGATTATAAACTAATACTGCACTGTCTCTGTTTGCCCTCGTCTGTTTACACACAGGCTTTATTGTTATTATTTTCTCTCTGCACACATATAACGTCAACTGTTACAATCCGACTTATAAAACAAAAGCTTTGAAATAATTTTCAAACAAAAGGGGATCTGATGGAGTAAATGGACCTGGAGGCAGGAGATCCAACCTGATTATCTCAACAACGACTGGACTCTGCCAGCTGGATGTGGCGGTCGTAACATCCAGGTATACCTCCTGGATTTCCACTGAAGGCAATAAAAAAATAAGATCTTTTAGGCTGGTTTATGAGCAGCGGGTCTCGGTCTGCTCTTCGACAGCAGTGAGGACTCTGAGCTGCAGAATAAACCCAGGATCAAACAACAGCAGCTTCAAATCTTTCCTGCAAAGGGCAGAACAGACTGAACTAAGCTGTTCACAGTACGTGGTGTTGCAGCGACACGTGAACGAGGAGGGATCACACACTCAGACAAAATACTGCAAATGTTGAACTGGATTTGTGATTGATCTTGAATCCGAGGCTTGTTTTTAATTTAGAAATTCAACTCACAAAGAGCTGCACAGGTGTGAGGCTGAAAAACTAAAAGCTTTGTCTTTACTGATGAGACACACCTGGGAGAGTTATACATATCACACTGTGTGTCATAAAAACCTGCAGTTCATTACAAGACTCCACATCCCAACTGAACAAACAACAAGTGGATACATTTAACACAGGGTACCTACAGATACAGTACTAGTAGTAGTAGTAGTCCCAGTAGTAGTAGTAGTAGTAATAGTCCCAGTAGTAGTAGTAGTAGTAGTAGTAGTAGCAGTAGTAGTAGCAGTCCCAGTAGCAGTAGTAGTAGTAGTAGTAGTAGTAGCAGTAGTAGTAGTAGTAGTAGTAGTAGTCCCAGTAGCAGTAGTAGTAGTAGTAGTAGTAGTAGTAGTAGTAGTAGTAGTCCCAGTAGTAGCAGTAGTAGTAGTAGTAGTAGTAGTAGTCCCAGTAGTAGTAGTAGTAGTAGTAGTAGTAGTAGTAGTAGTAGTAGTAGTAGTAGTAGTAGTAGTAGTAGTAGTAGATCTAGTAGTAGTAGTAGTAGTAGTAGATCTAGTAGTAGTAGTAGTAGTAGTAGTAGTAGTAGTAGTAGTAGATCTAGTAGTAGTAGTAGTAGATCTAGTAGTAGTAGTAGTAGTAGTAGTAGATCTAGTAGTAGTAGTAGTAGTAGTAGTGGAAGTAGTAGTAGTAGATCTAGTAGTAGTAGTAGTAGTAGTAGTAGTAGTAGTAGTAGTGGTAGTAGTAGTGGTAGTAGTAGTAGTAGTGGAAGTAGTAGTAGTAGTAGTAGTAGTAGTAGTAGTAGTAGTAGTAGTAGATCTAGTAGTAGTAGTAGTAGATCTAGTAGTAGTAGTAGTAGTAGTAGTAGTAGTAGTAGTAGTAGTAGTAGTAGATCTAGTAGTAGTAGTAGTAGATCTAGTAGTAGTAGTAGTAGTAGTAGTGGAAGTAGTAGTAGTAGATCTAGTAGTAGTAGTAGTAGAAGTAGTAGTAGTAGTAGTAGTAGTAGTAGTAGTAGTAGTAGTAGTTGTAGTAGTAGTAGTAGCAGTAGTAGTAGTAGTAGTAGTAGTTGTAGTAGTAGTAGTAGTAGTAGTAGTAGTAGTAGCAGTAGTAGTAGTAGTAGTAGTAGTAGT
>OOFC01033289.1:13206-34140 GCA_900323345.1 Pseudochromis fuscus | reverse complement strand
AAGTATGCGCGCGCATTGTGGCAACGGAAGTATGGCGGCTAGCAAAGGCTTGTCAAGTTACTCTGGGTCATTATCAACAAAGTGGAGGACTATATACACACTGCAAACTGCACCTGTATGGCAGGGTAAGTATTATTGTGTGCTGATTTCACTTTCTTTGCCTTAACAGAAATGAACATGAACTGCTCAGATAACTTAACTGTGATGTATTAGGCTTTTGCACTTGTCGGTACCGTAGTTAATGACGCATATAAACAGAAGGTTGTCATGGTAACAGTTGTTGTGGTGTTGACGTGATAAAAACATTATGTATGATGAAGCTCGGTTGTCAAACCTCGTTAATATAACATAACAATCTAAACTGCCAGTGTCCAATATAAAAATGATAACAGGCTGATGGCATGCACCAAAACCGCGGCTAACGCTGCTAATGCTAACAGCTAACAACAAGCTTCCACACTCACTAAGAAGTCTCTGCACAAGATAAAAAACACAATAACCAGACATTTTGATGGGCTAAATTTCCACGTGGTTCTTCCCAGAGAGGTGCAGACAATACCAGGTAAACAATGGGACATAGCACTTCTGTTGACAAAATGCGCACACAGCTTCTTGTTGACATAGGCTGTAAATGGGTCTATAGTCATTTTTATACACGTTACTCACAGCATTTATAGTGTTTACAAAAGTAAAGAGTTATGCAAAATGCACACATACACACACATAGACAAACACACACACTAACACACACCTGACAAGTCCTGCAAAGATGTGGCTGCAGAGGTAGATGGCTCCTCATTGTGGCCAGTGGGAGCTGCTCCAAAATATTTCAGACATTTCCCTGAATTTCAAATTAAGATACAATTTAGATGTAAGTTATATCACACTTAACATACATCAGTTACCCAACTAAATAAACCATAATACAGAGTTTATTAACATTTATTAATATCCTATTAACTAAGCAAAACACACTACAAATTTTGTAGTCATCGTCAAAGTCGTCTTCTGTGGGTAAGTAGCAACATATTAGCAAGAGGCTAATAAATACATAGAGCCTATGGGCAACTGTTTCATTACATGCACAGTTAACAGGTAACACCGCCACTCATTTACAGAAACCTGCATACCTTCATCTTTAGCTGGTTTCTCCTCTTCTTTCCTTCTCTTTCTGAACCTGATGGTTCCTTTGGTCTTTTGTCCATGATGCACAATCACCTTTACTGTCCGTCAAACACCCACAGTCAAGACTGATGTGATGCAAAACAATTCACGTAGATGCATGCACAGATTTGTGTTTAGTTTTAGGGGGTTTTTGTTTTATTTTTTTCACATTTTGATATAATCCAATAAATTGCATGAAGCTATAAGGGGTCTATATTAATTTTATGAATGAAATGCAATTTATTTGGAAGCAGAAGTTTGTGTGGTGGCCTGACTGCTGTCGGTAATCTCTGTGGGGTTGCCGAGCATTGCAACTCCCTCAGCATCCACTGCTCTGTGCTGCCTCTCAGCAACGTCCATGGGTGGTGTAACAGAGTTGGCGCCTATGGTACACAACCTGTATGACTCTCAGCAGCAGCAAGTTGACAGCAACAAGTGCTGCTGTAGGGCGCCCACCCACGCCACTAACTTGACATGGAAGTGAGCGGTACTCCAGAAAACTGGGGAGGGTTTTTTTTTTTTTTTTGTGAGGTTGCTCGTGTGCCCTCACATAGATTGTGCCCTGGGTGGCTGCCCATGTGGCCCATAGCAAGAACCGTCCCTGGATGTCGGGAATATAGCAATTCTGCTTTGGTCTCATTTTTGAGTCATTTCTATACAGTGTATGGTTTGAATGAATGAATGTCTTTAGATGTCGTGTATGTATCTGAAGTAGACAGGCTGCTCAGGGCTACTGCAGCAACACTTTGTCATTGAAAAAATATTTTCTTACATGAAAAATTCTGTATTGCATATTTGTCTGTGTGCAGCTTTACATATAGAAACTGTATGAATTCACTTGTGTGTTCACTTATAGTGTTACTCACTTAATAAGTTTTACATACAGGTTTTCAGTTCCACACAGACTGAGTCACAAAATTCAAGGGAGATAATATTTTGTTTCTCCTGTTGTTTCACAGGTGGATTAAAAAAAAACCCCAACTTAGATGTGATCTTTCAACATCTTTGTGAACTATTTTGCAGCCTAGTTTCACACACCGTTGTTCTTGCCGGGTTTTGTGTGCACTGTGATAGTAACTATAAGTACAAGCACCATGAGAAAGTGAGAATCTCACTGGCAAGTGAAGAAAATAGATCTGACAGGGCTCCAGAGCTAAAATCCCCATCATTAGCCTTAAATCTTAAGCAATTAGTAAATGTAGCAAGAGCTCAGGGGATTCTGCAAAACGGTTGATGGGCTGTTTTTTTGGGCCAGTACGAAACAGATAATGAATGTTTGAATTTAAAGAGTTGAGTATTTGCTCAGACGGTGTGGTAATGAGGAGGAAGTGGAGGTAGCCTCTCGTTGATGCAAGGTTCTGCACTGCAAAGTACGCACTGTGAAAGCAGATGAAACACATACATTTCAGAAAAGTGCAGCAGTGAAAGGACAGCACTCTTTTCCCAGTGGTTTTTCAAAAGGACTGCGCCTACTCCGGGTTACTGCTCGAAGGTTTCTGGCACTCTGGTGTCACTCTAAATCCTAAACAGAAACCTTATCGTTATAGATAAAAGATTTCTTCTCCTACTAACATTACCAGAGCTCTAATGCTGTTGAATCTGAACATATGGGCACAAAGAAGTTTTGTTTTTTTTCAGAAATTGTATTCACATTCAAACTCCCACAGCTTTTGTAAGATTTCACAGTAGTGTGTGTGTTTAGTGCTGGGTGTTTTATCTGTTACAGCTGCTCAGATTGATGTGTATGTTAATATAATGAATTTATGTGAACCCCACCCAGCTAATAAATGTATAAATTCCAGTGCACCTGAGGTTTAACATGCAGAGGGTCAGGGTTGCAGGGAGTGACCTCTGTATTTACCTTCAAATGTCCTGTAATTCTGCTCTGCTCTGACTTTTGTGGCTTTGCTGAATTGCTTGCCTGGAGTTAACATCCCGGGGGGTTTGTTCTGTCCATTAACATTTCCCAAAGTGCTGCCATAACTAAGGAGATTCATTTTTATTACAAAGAGTAGCATGCATTTCATCCCTAAAAAGCAATTATAGCACACATTTGGTATAAAGCCACTTTGTCTGGCCATGGTTTTAATTTCAATGGGGATAGAAGCAGAATGCCCAGATAAATAGTGCTGTCAGTTAGGGGCAGACTGACAGGTGCTTCAATTATTAGTCAAATGGTGGTGTCATAATTCACTTTCAGCCGAAACTGTGAAGCTCTTTGAAATATACTCTGGATTAGACACCAAAGGAAAAAACTAACTCAAACCATTTTACTGTCATATGTTGGGAATTTTCATATTTCCATTTCAGAAAAAATATGTAGCTGGAAAACACACAGCGAACACAAATATCTGCCAAGGTATAATCCATCTCTGAGCTGCGCCAAATGACCACAGATTGCATACATTATCATCCTGCATATGTGCGAAGACTGTCAAATATGTGACAAACTGATGGATTTTACCCGAAATGTTTAATTGGTTCATTCAAACTGATTCTCTGGCCAAAACATTTGTCAATAATAGGGATTTTTTTTTTTTTTCTAGACACAACCACATCCTGTAATGTTGCCCAAAATTCAATCATTTGATGACATCTGTTCAGTAGTTTTCCCATAATGTTGCTTAGAAACAACCAAACATACCGAAGTAGGCAAAGAGTTTTAACTACTTTCTGGATTTTTTGTTTTCCAGTCAGGAATCCATCCTCTGATCTATCACTTCTCAATTTATTTATGGTTTTTTTTTTTCAATACACAGATGGACAGAGAAACAAACCAATATGGGTGAGAAGATAACTTTTTTTGGCAGTGGCAATAAGTGACAAACATACTGCATCATGCATTGAAAGGTGCCATGTGACTGTGAGGACTGTGAGGACTGTGAGGACGCTCCCCTGACAGATTGACTTTACAGGATTAGCTTTCAAAATACTGTGATCTCTGAAGTCAGTTTTTTATGCTTTGATTTGTATTTTGTTTTGGATTAAACTACTAGTGCAAACCATTTTCTGTAATCTTTCTTGAACCTTTGCTCTCCTTCCTTTGCTGCTGCTTTAATAACCATTCAAGTTTTCAACAAGCTGGAGCGATATAAAACCTTCAGCCTTACACTTAGAGTTTGGCTTCCTGTTAATATATAATGTGTTATCTGTTTATGTTCAATGACATTAAATTCATATTATGAGCTGTGAGGCTGTGCCTTAGATAAATTATTACACACAGAAAATACATGCAATTGCACACAAGAGAAAGATAAAATAAAGCTGAGAAAAATCCTGAGAAAATCTATCTGATCACCTGCATCTGATCGTTGTGCAGGCGTGCAGTGAAGGTGAGCTGGTGCCCACACAAAGAGCTCAGTTTGACACATGCTGGAGCTTGACAGCCATAAAATAGTAGGGGTGTGTGATATGTTAGCCACCCACCTCAATAATATTATTCCGACCCAACTGGGGAGGAGTTGAGTGAGTGTCCTACGGGCAGGGAATGTGCTGAACTAAAAAGCAGGGCTCCGAGATCATATCAGCACAGAGCGTCTATAACAAACTGTGCTGACATTTGCTCTCAGCTCCGCTCAGAGGTGGTTGGCATGTGCTGTTAAGTCAATCATGGGTTGTGGTGAGCATATTGATTTTTCTGTGGAGTGTCTTATGCATCAAATCAGTGCTTCTTCTTCTTGTCCTTCTTCAGCTGCTACCAACTTCTGTCATTCAGGTCTGCAGATGGCAAAGAAATGCACGGCTCACTGCTGTTTGATGTAATTTCTTATGACCCGTGCATGTAAATAAATAGATATCAAAGAGTCTGGGAGAGACTGATGAGTCAGTGCAGGCAAAATACTGTACATAAACCTCTAAGCAATCAATTGAGTGACACTCAGAACGCCTGTTGCATAATAAGCATAAATGCAAATACATTACGGTGGCAAATGAGCATGAAAACAACAATATAAATAATATACAAAGCCCGGTGTTGCTGAAGAATACAAATTCAGGTGGAGACCCAGAAACTTTTCAGCCTCAGTGAAAGTGAAATGGTGTGTTTCCTGATGGGGTGAGGTGTCCAGCTTCTATATGTCTTGAAGGGGGTATGACCTTTTGGAGCAACTTTACAACAGGAGGGCCTGAGAACCACCACATACAGAAACTAAATCAATAACTGCAGAGCAACCATAAGACCTGCAGCTTGTCAGAGGATCAGCAAAATGCAGAAGAAGCCTGCTGTCAGCCTAAAATCCATATAGACAGATTTGTTATATCATTAGGAAGTCATTACCATAAAAAAAAGCCAATTGTAAAAATAGTTGCATCAAGATATTGTGCATTTTGGAGATTGTATCAAGCTATTGTCTAAATAAATAAATGTCATCTTGGCTTAGTGGCTGATTAATTATAATGTTTCAGCAACTCAGCTGTGGCTTTTACCATTTGCTTGCAAGTGTTGTGACAGTTTAGTCTGGGAGTCATGCTTTTAACACAAAAATAGTGACAATTTACACTGCCGGGGCATTTTTATAAAACAGTCTCCCACCTGGGAATGTGAAAGCAGACCTTTAAAAAAATGAATGGGTTTGGAAACAACAAACAAACATTTATAAAAATGGCTTTGACATCTGGATGTTTTTATTGAAGACGCATATTTTAAAAAGGCCTATGATGCTTTTTCGGGGTTTCTGGTCTAAATACAGTTTTGCAGTGTTGGGTTTTCATGCTACATGTCGCCAAAGTTTCAAATCATGAGGTGAAGTAATGTTCAGGTGCTCAGACCGCAGTCTGCTGACAATGCTCAGTGTCAGAAATCTGTTGTGAGGACTAAAAGTGTGACGTACGAATCGTCAGCTTTTTCTGGAGCTGTTCATAAATATGTAAATATGAGCTTTTCTGACCTGTGATCTATAGAAAACTACTCTGGAGGGGGCCAAGACTATAAATATTAAGGTGGAAATGAACATAATAAGTCCTCTTTAACTCTTACATACCGTATGGGTTCAATTTGGCAGCAGTAAAAATCAACTAAATATCATTTTCTTTCAGCCTGAAATTTGATGGCTTTTCTTAAAGTGACCCAAAATCCAAAAAAAATCAAAATCCATCCAATTTTTGAACACTGAGGCTGTTTCGGGTCAAATTTGACCCTTAAAACTGATTTTAATCAAAATCAAGAAAAAATGGTGGTTTTAAGGAAACTGTGCAAGTCATGACTGTGAGTATATTTAATGGGACATACACTCTATGGAGAATGGACACTCTCACTCAAAGTTCAAATACTGAAATAGACCCAACTATACTGTGAAGTCATCAAATATGAACAGAATGTAAGAGTTAAATACAGCACTGTGCAGAGCTTTGAGGAACAGGAAAGCCTCTGATCAGTTTGTTGGCCGTGGCTCAGTGGGAGAGCAGCCGTCTACCAACTGAAGGGGAGGAGTTTGATTCTTGCTCCTCCCACTCTGTCAGTCTGTGCATTTATTGTTGGGGTGGCAGTGGCTCACTGGGTTGGGACGTGGGTTGGGAACCAGAAGGGACAAAATACAGAGTGTGGACTGGTGGCTGGAGAGGGGCCGGTCCACCTCCAGGACACTGCCAAGGTGCCCTTAACCAAGACACCCCCCCCCAACTGCTCCGGGTGTGCTGGATGAATGGCCGCACCTTCACCCTATGTCCTCTCTATGTACGTTACCTATATGTGTGGGGATTGTTTAGGCTGGACCCTGTGTTTGTAGGGTGTAAATGACATTTGTGTGTGTGCACTGTCTGCAGCATGCACAGTGACAAGTACAGATTTCTTCTTCTTAAAAAAAAATCCTTCTTCAGTATGACAACGACCTGAAACTGACAGAGTAATAAAAATGATCCTCAGTGACAAGAAGAACACAGAGTTCTGCCACGGATGGTCCTGCTCCCACTGAGACCCCATCTCAACATCATTGAGACAATTTAGGATTACACAAAGACACGAAAGTGACTGAAACAACTTCAATCCAACGAAGAACTGTGACAACAACGTACCTGTTCCCAGAGTGTACTGAGGAGAGTAGCAGCTGTTTTAATGGCAAATAGTGATCACTGTCATTTTGTCTTTTTCTGCGCACTTTGGGACATTAAATGAGTCCAAATTTTCTCCACTTTGAGAAGTACTGTAGTTCTTTTCTCAAACAGGTAAGACCACTGTTGCTGTTGCCACACACTGTGTACATTTATAAACTTTATACAGTATTTTTTCTGATATATTCCAGTGAATTTTCTCTGCATGTCTCTTCCTCCTCTCTTATATTTAGAAGCAGGTGTCCCATGGTTACAACAACCACCTCTGTGAGAGTCAGCAGAAATATCCCAGTAAACACTGCGCGGCACCATTAGCTGCCGCGAGCTCTTTCAAGGGACTTCAAGCTGAAGGCTTTGTTAGACGTACTTCAATTAATCACAGAGCCCAAGACAACAAGACGGTCAGAGGACAATTTTGACATACACCCAGCTTTCTGTCGCGGCAGCACCTGGGCACACCCAACCATCTGCTCGTACATTGTAAAATAAATAATCCAAAGTAATCAGTAAAAATGGTTTGAATTGTACTCCATGTATTAGTCAGTGAAAAACAAACATGTACCTCTTTTGCATTGTGTAGTAACTTATACAATACAAAATCATACTGATGCTAATCATGTACAATTTCCACCCATGTTCAAGAGAGAGAGGTGATAATAATAATAATGTTTATTTGTGTAGAAACTTTGATACTTGCTTTACAATAAGTGTGATAAAATTAAAGTATAATTCACGTATTCAACACATTGGTCTCCACATTCAGACCTCATCTTTCACATTACTGGATCCACTGGGTGAGACTTCTCTCTGTCCTTTCCCACTTAATTCCTTATATTCCCAGAACATGATGTCATGCACGACTATCACAACACAGACGTATCAGAGTCTTGGCCACATAACTTAACAAAAATTAAGTCACACATAGACAAGATCATTTATAATAATAGTCAATATTAGCTTGAACATTATTCAAAATGGTATACATAAAATATGAAAGAAATTCAAAGATTAAAGTAAAATACATAGAATTAAAATCAGGCAATAGAATAAAACTGAATTTAAACTGTGAAGTTAAGTATAAAAGAAATAACGTTACCTCTGTGCAGCTATTCAAAGGCTAAAGTACAGATATATGTGTTGAGCTTTGTTTTGTTATTGAGCTTGTTTCCCTGATATCTACTGACAGTGTGCTCCAGAGCTTTGAGGTGTAGCTGACAAACATCCCCAGTTATCTTTCTGCTGTTGGTGGTAACCTCCAATAAACCAGCAGCAGATGATTACAGTGTTCTTGAAGGCCAGTAGTTAACTAGTGAGCTGGAAATGTTACTTTAATCTGAGACCATTTAGACTCTTGTACACAAGGAGGAGGACTTTGAACTCAACTCGATCTGTTACAGGGAGCCATGTGCCCCATCCCCCTGGTTCTAGCTGACAGTTCTGAATAAGCTGAAGTCTGTGTTTTGTTTCAGGAGGTATCAATAAAAGCATGAATTGATTTTTTTTGCATCTTACTGATTAATGAATGGTTGCAGCTTTCCGATGTTTCTCAGGTGGAAATAATATACTGTTGTTACATTATCAATGTGAGACTTGAACTTCACATAAGTCAAGTCAATCCTTATTTATTAAGCACATTTAAAACAACAGACGTTGACCAAAGTGCTGCACAAAAACAAACAGATAATAATATTGACACAAGTAAAATGTAATAAAAATGCAGTCATAATAAAAATAGTTAAAAAACCTAAAAGACAACTTCTCAGTCCGGTTTAAAAGCCAAAGAATAAAAAAAGGTTTTTAAACGAGTTTTAAAAGTAATTGTGGGTGAGGTCCTGACATGGAGAGGCAGGCCGTTCCAAAGTTTTGGTGCAACTACAGAGAAGGCCGCTCTCCCCTATGTTTTAATCTGGCCCTTGGCACCACCAGGAGCGACTGGTCAGCTGACCTCAGAGCACGAGCTGGGGTGTGCACAGTTAAAAGGTCTGCGAGATATGCAGGTGCTAACCCATGTAATGACTTAAAAACAAATAGTCAAATCTTAAAATCAATTCTAAAATGGACCAGGAGCCAGTGTAGGGAGGCTGAAACAGGTGTAATGTGAACTCGTTTGCGTGTGCCAGTTAAAAGGTGGGCAGCGGCATTCTGGACCAACTGCAGCCGAGACACGGGGGACTGAGCAACACCTGTATAGAGACTGTTGCAATAGTCATGCTGAGACGAGATAAAGGCACCTTTTCAAAGTTGTTGTGGGACAGGAAGGGCTTGACTTTTGAGTGAAAAAAGCTAGCTCTAACTACTGCATTGATTTGATTTTTAAAAGTGAGGTTCCCAGATTTTTAGCAGCCGGTTTGTTAAAGTGGCTTAAGGGGCCAGGGTCAATACTAAGGGTGGCTTAAAATCAAGGGGGTCCAAACATAACAATCTCAGTTTTCTTTTCGTTAAAATTCAGAAAGTTATTGGCCATCCATCTTTTAACATCCTCCAAACAATCCAAAAGACACCTAGGCGGAGTAGTGGTGTTCTGTTTTAATGGCAGATAAATCTGTGCATCATCTGCATAGCAATGAAATGAAATGCCATGTTTTTTTAAAACAAGATCCAATGGGAGCATGTACAAGGAAAATAAAATTGGACCAAGGATGGACCCCCGAGGGACCCCACAGGTGAGGGGAAAAGATGGGGAGGAAAACTCCCCCAGTTTAACAGAAAAGCTCCTCCCTCCTAGATAAGACCTGAACCATTCAAAGGCTGAACTTTCGATGCCAACACATTTTTCCAGACGTGAGATGAGGATGGCATGATCCACGGTATCAAAGGAGGCGGTAAGATCTAAAAGTATTAAAATTGCCTGGTCCCCAGAATCAGTATACAATAAAAGATCATTAAGAACCTTTAAAAGTGCAGACTCAGTGCTATGTAGGGGTTTAAAACCGGACTGGAATACTTCAGTAAGATCATTTGTGTCTAAAAAGGTTTGAAGCTAAGAACCACTTTCTCCAACAACTTTGAGAGAAATGGCAGTTTGGAGATCAGTCGATAGTTGGACAGAGACGTGGGGTTCAGGTTTGGTTTTTTAAAGAGGGTGAACCACAGCATACTTAAAATTGGCAGGTACAGCTCCAGACACAAGACAACAATTAATTATAGAAACCACACTTGGCCCAACACAATCAAAAATATCTTTCAAGAGAACAGAGGGAAGGATGTCAGTGGGACAGTTTGTGGCCTTCAATTAACCAACCACCTTAGTAAGAAAAGACAGAGAGACAGGCTCTAAATGGTCAATAACAGCCGAACATGTGTGAGGGATCGGGATGTCAGGAACAGAGGATGTAATTTATGAACACCAGCAATCTTCTCAACAAAAAATCGGAGAAAATTTACACAGGTCAACGGAGACTCAGTCAGGCAAGCAGTGACAGGTGGATTAATGACAGTGTTGATGGTTTGAAATAAAACATGAGGTCTGTGACAATTATTTGAAACAATATCTGAGAGATAACACCAAGACCTGTGAGCTCAGACTTAATCCAGGGGGGTAAATTCCCCAGATTAATAACAGTACATCTCTTTTTGTTTTTGTGCAGGATTTCAGTTTTGTTCTGGTTTAACTTTAAGAAATTCTGGCTGGGAGATGGGAGTAAATCTTTGATATCTTGCCCAGACCTGAATTTTTTGCCTCTCTATTTCCACCTTGTCTAAATTTAGTCGTGGCCAGGCCCTTTCCATCCTGATCATGCCACTTCTGTCATGTCTCACTCACTCAGTTATTTCCCATGATACTTTTACAAAGCTTTGAAGAAACCTGTGTAAATCCACCCAACACTTTGACATGTTAAGTCTTCTGCACAGACTTACTGATGTGGCTCCGGTTTATGAACAAACACTCTGGAGAGTTTTCACCGGAGCTGTTTTATTGGTAGAGAGATACCCATGTGGCCATGGGAATTAAGGCGACAACCATAAATTACAGTGTCACCAGCTTGAGGCTGGCTTGGGATCTTTGTTGTGTGTCACTTCTCATCTGTTTCTCTTTCATTCCTATCTGCTCTGTAATAGGCAGGCCTTTAGAAATGTGAGTGAAGACCATGTATTTGCTCAGTATAATATATGGATTACATTATAGACACATAACATAACAGCATGATGATTTTAGATACATTTCTAGTCACCCAGAATTTTATAGGCTCTACAAGATGCACCCATCTAGATTAAGTGTCAGCCTCTGCTCTCCGCTCTATACAGGCAGTGCAGCAGCAGAATTATAATCAGCAAATCTTTGAGACTGTGAAGCTTTAATAAACTCCAGCTATTACAACCTGTCAATGAATTCACTTCTTTGTTTACAGTTTTAAAAAATCAGTAGTCTAAAATTAGATAATGTCGTCTAATTCCAACTCCTCTGTCACTCTTCCTCACTGAGCCCACGCTGTATTACTCTAATACTGACAGACTGACATCCAATCAACTCTGATATCCAACCAGAAAGCCATTTTTGTCTCTCTGCTCCTGAACATCTAGCAGCAAATTACATGGGCAGACTCACTGTACTCACAGCTTCATGCACTCCACTGTTTCTGCAAGGAAAATGGTCCATGTGAAAAACAACAAAAACCAAACAAATCAGAGTTGGATTTATGCGGTTCAGTAGAGGATATTGGTTGCACACAGATCATTTGCTTTGGCAGCAATGTATCAAGATAAACAGTTTAGGATCAGTTAGCACAAGTACTTGTGTAAATACAAATTTATTGCAATATGATTCAACCCTTCATTCTGTGTCAACACTATAAACTGTATATAGAAGTGAGGCAAATACAGAAGTGCAAACAATGTGCAGTTCCACCAATGACCACTAGATGCTGGCTCCAAAAAACTCCCACTGACTTCAATTCAAAAATGGTCATTTTCAGTCATACTCAGTGAAAACCTTTTTTCCCTCAAGTCATTCTCATGTCATTAATTAAAGTCTAAAGCTCTTCTTCTCATCCCCCTTTTCCACCAAACAAGAACTGCTGCTAGGTCCGTGCTGGAGCTGGTGGTTAATTGGTTCAGATCCCATTTCTCCTATGAACCGGTTTGCTTTTCCACTGGCAAGGAGCCGAGTTGGGGCCACGTCACTGCATCACCGTAAAAGATCAGTAAGTTACTGCATAGGTGGCTAGTTTCCCCCAGCAACCGGCTGCTAGCAAGCTAGCCGCTGTTAACAAACTACTGTTACCCTGTTACTATCAGTCCATGAATTTTTTTTTTTTTTTTTTCAGCGGATATTCTAGTTACAACATGTTAGAGTTAACAAAGCAGTGTTGCATTGCTACGTGTGGTATTTATTCAGTTTTGGGAAATCACAATGTCCTTGTGGTCGCATACGGCGAAGCGCACACCCTCACATGTTGCTTAAATGAAAGAGTTCATCATGTGCATGCAAGTGCTGTTCCTGGTTTTACAAGTCTACATTGAGATCCAGAGACAAAACATTCAAGTTGGATGTCGCTCCTCCAGCTCCTGGCGTAGTCGCTGCTTAATCAGTGCTGAGCTCTGGCCCAGCAAGGAAGTGGGGCCTGACTTAGCCCCAGTTTTAGCGGGATGGAAAAGGGCTAACAGTGATCTGCAGGTCCATCTGAAAATCATTTCATCATTAAGTAAATATTACATTTCAAAAACAAAAATACTTAAGGGTGTGGTTTGTTTAATTGACAGCTCTGGTCTCATTCATATTGGGCTGTATCCTCGGTTTCAAGGGTCAGACCTGCCTCTTAACTCCTCCCTTCACATCCATATATGGTCATTTCTGGCTCCAAAAAAAAAAGCATGGCGACATTCAAATGCCAAACACCAAAGTCCACAAACCAACGGGTGACGTCACATTAGCTTCATCTGTTGTATATACAGTGAACACACCTTTACTTATCACTTCACTCCACATGATTCAATTTAATCCTGGTTATTCCTACGTCTGTTCTGTATTTGTCCACTAAAATTAAGTCATATTTATTGTGATTTTAAATGTCTTTCTTTTACAATTTAAGCTTGGGGGAGTTGTCCTTTGTCCGCTTGTTGTAAATGATACTTCAGCAGTATTTCATTTAGTTGTTGCTCAATTTAACTGTTCCCTGGACTCGTCACAGGGAGCAGCTTGTGAGAGGTGTGGATGCAGCCCCTCTGGCCCTGGATACTTGGAACAGAGTTTGCCTGCTGTTCTTTTTCTCAGGGTTATGAGTTTTCTTATGGTTTATGAGTTCCCATTTGTTCGCCTATGGAGCAAGAAAGGCAAAACTTTACGCTGCTCCACAAGCTGAGACGGTACACGAAAGAGCAGCGGCACCTGCTATCCTTTATTATTAAAACACAGGCATACGTGCTTGTGCTATTTATCTTTTATCACTCACTACAAACAATCTGTGGAGCAGTAACACTGACATGTTTTTTTCTTCCCTTACCCAGAATATTTTAAGAAGAAACTGATATCTATTTTTCCTTTTTATCATTTTTTCTACACAGATATTTTCGGGTTATTTTTCGCGACTTTGAATGCAGCTTCGGTACAAGTTTCTCCAGCCTCTATTTCATTTTGCTTAAAACTACACCAACAAGTCTCAGACAGAGCTCTGTGTCGGTAAACTGAGAAGAAAATAAATAAAGTATTTGTGTTCCTAGACCTTTAAACCTTGGCGGTGCAGTCAGTATTCTTCATCTTAACTGTCAGACAAATTGCACAGTTGTTGCAAGGTGCCCTCAAACGGTCTTTGCCGTGTGGCACATTGTGCATTTAAAGCTGTGGGAGATAAACAGCAAACATCTTTTCTATAACTGCACTCAGTTTGTTATTACAGTGGTCTTGATCTCTCTTCATCGTCTGTAGGGAAGAAAATGCCCACTCTCCCACCCCATCTAAAATGTGGCATGCGAATATGAAACTCTTTGAGCCGTGAATATATAGCACTTTCAAAAGTCAACAAACACTGCAGACAAACAGACAGTATACTTGGCAAATATTATCTGGACAAAAACCAAAAATAAAAAAAAGCATAAAGCCGTGCTCCACTGACGACGAAATATGACATTTATTTATTTTTTTACACACAGCTTCATTTAGCTCTCTTAAGGCTGCAAATATTCACTGTGCAATATACAAATGCCTCTGCATTATCTATGGGTTGTATTCCCACGCCCACTTCCCCTCCTAATCTCATCTTTCAGTGGACTGGCAATTCTCCCTGAAGTCATGAGGGCATATGCTGCACCACCCTCCTCCAGTTTGCAGGCTCATTTGCTGGCATGCGGCCTAACCAAGGACATCCTGTTGTTTTAAGACGTCTTGAAGAGGTGTAAAGGTCTGTCTGTGATGTAACCATCACAAAGCAGTACCTGATCATCCCTTACATTATCACACCATCCCGAGCTCACGCTCCACTTACCTCCTAAAAATACTGTCTTGCTTCTTCCAGGTTTTTCTTCTTCTTTTATTCATAAAATAGCTGCATGCGGGACACTTTTGCCAGGCATCCATGCCACCCATGAAATTGGCTTCTGTTACATCGATCACACATTTGGTGCAATCTCACTTTCTTTATCTATTTGTGCCCACAAGCGTCTCTCCCACTGTTCATGAAATACATCAGCTTGGCTTTCAGCTGATGTGTGTGGGCTCTATGTGTTACGACCTCTTGCTGTTTTTTCAAAAGTTTACCCCCGCCGTCCTTGCTGCATGATCGTTGTCAGTTGTGACTCCAACTGTATCCTGCTCGCCCACCACCAAGAGTTCCCATCTGAAGCCATGTCCCATTAGCCGAACGTAATTCACACCTTGATGCTAAAACAGTGTTTATAGACGCTAAGGACGCGGAATCGCGCGTTACAAGATGCAGCCAGTTTGCCAGGAAGAGTACACAAGCTTGGTCAAAACTTGGTGTAAATGTGTTTTCCCTTTATATATTTCTACTTCAATTGTTCCTTAATTTAAATGTTGTGTTTAATGAGTGAACTCTATGAAGAGTTTTTTTTGGAAACTGTATTTAAAGCAGAAAATTGATGTTTTACAGCCTTGATGCTAAAACCATTATGTTTTTGTACATGTCCTGTACCCCCTGCTCTTCCTTGCCACTTATGAAAATAGAGATGCTCCATTTGGCAAAACCAAAACTACGAACCTTTTATGTTTTTTTCAGTGTACTCACCATCTTTGTCTTTTGCACATTGCTTGCTGGGATTCAGAATAACCAAACACGAGGCTTCAAGATAAAACAAATGGACATCTTTTCATGGTGGATGCTGATAATGCATTATGACTGATGTATCTGAGTAGTAAAAATCTCAAGAGGGCTCCACAGTTTGGAACGCGGCCCCAGCGCTTCCTGTTCACCTTACTGCCTAATTAATTAACACTTTTGTCCCTCGAGTAGTCCATGCTGAAACTATCAATTTTGAATGTGTGCTCTCCTATCAGCAACCTTGATTATCAAAGCGATCATGAAACCAAAAAGAACGCTCCCTGATTAATAATGAATGCCGAGTGAGACAGAGACACACCGAGAGAGAGAGAGAGAGAGAGAGAGAGATCTCCCTAACTGTGACAGGCACTGCAGATACTGCTTAACTTCACAGCTAAAGATCCAAATATACTATAGATGTGGAACAAGATTTAATCCTGTGTTGCTACCAAAGCTTCTGTGTTGGTTATTCTGATCTACCACATCGATTTTGAATAAAAAGTCCTGACTGAATAATCAGCCACAGCAGGCATCACGCTACCATTTCCCTGAGATTGCGGTTGACCACAGCGAAGCTCCATCAGAGCAATGGCAGATAAAGCAGTTTGCTCAAGGGCACCTCGATAGCAGTGTAGTAATCCCAAAGCCTGGTTTAATTGAAGTTCTGTTTTTGTCTGCATAAATCTGTTTTCCTTCTCTGGCTGTGGCATTATTCTAATGTCCACAGATATCAAGTCACATGGAAATGCCTGTGGCCAAGGACAGAATTTTATGCTTACATGCACTCCTTGGTGCAAGAGGGGGAAAAGATTCAAGGGAGCACAGTGGCTGCTGCAGTGCTGTGGAGAAAATATGGATTACATGTGCTCTGTGCTTTGATAGAAGGTGTGAGCGATCACATGTGAAATATTAGGCTGCAGGTAAAGTACAAGTTGTCAAATTTCAAGGCGGTATCTTCCCTCACAATAACACATTCAACATAACAACTTTCAGTTTCAGCGTTCAATACAATATGTTTGCACCTCTGTGGTCTTGTGTAATTTTCCTCCGCAAATCGTAAAAGTTTGATACAGTTTTAAAGATTTTCAAATGTTGACATCCTTTTTCACATTTTGCATGGAGACATTGCCTCTGTAAATGCTCATGTGTCACTGTCACGATCCATTTGGATGTACTGACACTGACAGCACATCTAGTCTCCCCTGCTGACTTGAGTGCTTTATTGAGCTACGCTCAGTATGGGCTTTGGATCTAAAATGTGAAGCAAGTGTGCACAGTAAGCCAACCATGAGTGGCGTAAGCTGTCTTCCTCCAAGATCTCTGTCTCCCTTTATCTCTGTCTCCCTTCCCCTCTCCCTCCCTCTCTCTCTCTCTCTTTCTCTGTCTCATTCTCTGTTGTTGTGATGAGCCACTGCAGTGGGAAAAGGACTTTGATCCACTGGCTTGACAGCAGTCTGCCAAATTCCCTCTCCCCACGCAAAAATGCACAGATCCTGCCTTCCAGCAGTAGGGCCCACTTATTTGTAATCTCATAGATTACTGTCTCCAGGCTTAAGTGTAATGAGCCACAAACATCCAAGAAAAACATGTTATTTTTTGCTCCAACTTGAAAGTTGAGTATAAAGAAGTCCCACATTAAGCCTGGACATACAGTAGGTCCAACTTTATTTGACAGCACACAGACAGATTCACAGCAGGGGAGAGTTAATCTGCATGCTGGACATTACAGTTGTTCTTTTTACTCTGAATTAATTTTTATTTCTTTTCTCTTGAAATATATTGAATAAAACGCTTCGGGAGGAGGGAGAGTCAGAGAATCAATTTCCTTTTGAAGACCTTTGAATTATACAGGCCACCGCAAATAATCAAAATGCCTCTCTCCGATGGAGCCGCTGTACATTTTATTAGAAGTGCTTTAATCAAAACAATTAAGCGCAGAGACTTTGACAGGACAACAAAGAACGCAACCAAGATGGAGTCAAGAGCGAACAAATACTTCCACAGACGGCTGGAGGTGGCTTTGAAAATCACAAAGTCTGCAGGAACACACTAGAAGATTACAACTGGCAGGAGTCTGAGCTCCTTTAACCTTTTAAACCCCAAGGTCCACCAATGGGGGCCCCTGAGACTTGTCTCTGGTATTTTTTTTATATTTGAAATTTCAAAATAAGAGCTCAGGGCTTAAGGGGTTAACCCTCAAATGGGTGAAGGAAAGGGCATCATTCAGTACCTAGGTCATGTGACTTCATGCCAACATTCAAAAATATACTCGTAATTTGTATTTAAACCTTGATTTTAACAGACACATACTAAGAGCTGTAACTGTTCAGATGTTGTAAAATATTAATTACATTTTACTTTATTCTTAAATGTCTAATGATTGACTCAGAATCCATTAATATGTAATTACCCTTTTCCAATTGTTAAAACATTAAATACAGAAAATATTAAATAACGTAGCTAATTAACAGTTTATACAGTGTTTTAAAAGCTGGAAAAAAAAAAAAAACTAGACAAAAAGGAGAAAATGTTGAGAACTTGCCAGCCCCTAAATGGGAAAATATGTTGGAAAAAATAAACAGATACAATAATATTTATTAATTTTCCCAAATATGTGTGTGCTCATTTAAGGTTCGGGCAGAGAAGGAGTGTTAATCAGAGCTGCATCTTCTAAGCAGGTGGACTAAAACCACACAGGTGCTTAACATACAATGGTTTATTGATTAATGTATTCCTGTTGCATTGTTAGTCATCTATAGGAGAAATAATCCTGTTTAATTCTTTGCTCAGAGATATATGCTGCACACTCCTGAACTGAATTCTTATTCCAAACACCAACTCATAAGGACACTGTTTCCATTAGTTATTTATTTTTGCTTGAATGACAAAATCTCATAAACCAGAAGTTAGCATTTTTCATTTCCCTCAGTCCTCCCAACCGTCTCCACTACGTCTCTTGGGAAAATGTCTCAGTAATACAAAATAAATAAATAAATAAAATAAACACTCACAATACCTTCACTGTGCATGCCTGGGTGTGTAAAGCAGGATGGCTTAGGAAAATGATGAAAAAAAATGTCATTCAATAAGCAATGTCTAATATTTTTTCTATAATATGCGTTTTCTTTTTCTGCTGGCGTTTTCACTGCAAGCAAAATACATATACTATATATATTATTAAATGCTGACTGTTCACTAAAGTACATGTATTCACCCTCAGCTACATCAGTGTTTGACTAATTTGATGCACAAGTGTAACACACCACCACCAAAAAAAAAAAAAAACAAGTAGAAGTTGCTTTGGCATCTCTGACAACACATGCAGTCACCTCTGATAATTTATGCAGAAGTGAAGCAGCTTCTCCTTCTTTGCAGTACAGTATCCAAGCCAGCGTGACTTCTGCAGGGCTGCGTGGATGGAAGAGTTTGTGCTTGACTTCTACGTACACTCCACACTCCACCATAGGATGTTATAGGAGGGCCTTTAATAACAAAAAGTCATGTACAGAACATTCTTTATTTTATTTTTAACTTTTATGATATTTTAGGTTAAGGTTGAATAACTATTTTGGCAACCAAACTTTTCAATATGAGATTAATATACATAATGTTCATCAGCTATCCCCCAGGCACACTTTGTTTGTTTCTTTAACATAAGTTTTTTTTTTTTTGCCTTCAAAGCAAAAAAGACAAGAAGCTTCAAAAGTAATTCAGATAGAAAGAAAGTTACAGTACATATGAAAACAAACACATATATAGCTGTAAACTACAGTACTTAGTAACAACAGAAACTATGTTTTATAATAAATTACTTATTAGCTGTTTGATGTCTTTAGAAGATCACAGAGCATTGGTACGATGCTTCAATCACTGAGGCTACGTTCAGACAAGCTAAAGTGACCCAAATCCAATTTTTTTTTGCCCCTATGCAACCTGTATCAGATCTTTTCATGACAGTCTGAACAACACAGATCCGATTTTTTTCAAATGCGACCCAGGCCACTTGGATATGTGGTCCTAAATCATATACGTATCTGATCTTTTGCCATGTGACTTCTGTCTGAACGGCCAGGTCGCATTTATCCGACCTACACGTCACAATATGCGACAAACGTCTTTAATATCTGTATCATTAAAGCCTCTAGCATCACTGTCCCACCACTCCTGGCTGCGACCCCGCACCCATGTGTTTCTCTGGATGGATGTTGCCTCCACTGCCCCGCAAAACGCCATGGCCAAAAACTTGTCTCTCTTCCTTTTCAACCTTCTTCTTAAGATCAGGTTGTACATGTGGTGCTCTGGTTGGACAACAGTGTTAGAATAGTAAAATAAGCTGTTATAAGTTGTTGTCCATGTTAACTTCTGCAAACACTGTCCTTATGTCCTCTGCTGCGCATGCGGGACACTTCTGGGTCGTATTGAAGTTCACACGGGAGATCACATACAAGTCGCATTTAATTGGAAATGTGAATGAACTCGGAAAAATCGGATTTCACAAAAAAATCCGAATTGAGCATTAAGCCCTGCAGTCTGAACGTAGCCTGAGTTACACTACCAGTCAAAAGTTTGTGGTCGCCCAATAAAACCAAAGGGTTTCCACTGACAACAAAGACCGTGTACAGACAAAGAGATCTAAGCAGCTTGTTCCACATGTTTAGCTCTGATTACATGTGTTTCAGACTTTAACATGATTGAAAACACTTGTGTTACTCCCACTGTCAAACACAAGAGACACAGAGTTATGGTGTGGGGATGATTTGCTGGTTCAGAGAATATTTACCCAATCTACCTTGATGTTTAGTTTGAAATATGTGTTCAACTGTATTTTATATATAAGTTGGTCAATGGGTTTTTATAGGGTGACCCCAAACTTATGAACGATAGTGTAAATCAGGCCACATTTGCAGAGTTATGTTGATTGAAAGTTTGCCCATAAATCAAGAATCATTTCTGAAAAACACTTCCTCCAAAAGCTTCTGCATTTAGCATTTAGCAGTCGATGCTGTACGCCCTGGAGGTGGCATATAAGAGGAAGAGTATAAGGGCATGACATGGATCTACAAGAAACTTCATGCTCACTGCTAAGTACATGCTGCCATAATGAATGCTGTATAGAAACTGACTTCAATTTTCCATCTTGTGCAATCAGCATGAATCAAAACGCACACACAGAGTGAGTGACATTTCAAATTGTTCGGGGCAGGAGCACTTTGGCGTTTGCATCTCTATTACTCGCCATAATTACAGTATGTTCCCAATAATTTTGTGCATTTTTCAAATTTCGAATCTGCGAAGAGTAAGTGCAATGTAGCTCATGTGGTCAATCTAACCATTAAACGTCCTGTAAAATCCAATTTTCCAAAGCAACACTGTCCGGACCCCAGACCCGGAGCTCAGTTGGTAGAAATGACATTAATAGATGGGGAGCCTCAATGGCAGAGCTTTACTGCAATAACCCATCAGTCAGCTCTCAATCCTGATCTGGATGTGCCCACCCTTACGCACCCCCCCCCCC
>OOFC01033289.1:0-13186 GCA_900323345.1 Pseudochromis fuscus | reverse complement strand
ACCTGTGTGACTGATGGTTTGTTCAGCCCTGTCCATGCAGAGCTGCAGTAGAGAAAGCTTCGTCATTTTCAGCTCTGGAGTGAAAGCTAGCTCCTGACCACCATCAGAACCCTGGGCTTTCTGTGACCTCACGCCGCCTCTGCAAAATTCACCTCTGCAGGCCGAGAAGCACGTACTGGACTCTGACCTCGGGAGTTGGAAAAGTTGTCCAGAACAAATTCAAAACTTGCTGGTCGACAGTGCAGGGCATATTTCCACACCGTTCAAACACAAAAACCCATTTGGGTTTGCTGTACGAGCAGTTAGCCGTAAAAAAAAAACAAACAAACAAAAAAACTTTTATTTGTATTAGTGATCATAAGAAAATGTTTCATATTTCACAAGCAACATGAAATTTTGATGGGTGGGTGTCACAACCTGGCTCTGGCAGGGGGTCATCACAGAGGGTTTTCGCCATTACAGAATATGAGGCAGAAAATGAGTTTTGAAAGCCAGCCGTCTCACAACCTGCCAAAGTAATCAGCGAGTCATATTGATCAACAACCCTGTCAATCCCCCGCAGATCTACTTCTATGGTCATTTTGTGCAACGGTGCAGCAGAGATCATACGTCATTATTCTAACCCAAACTTTAAATACAAAGTCAGGCGCCACAGTTATTCCAGTGCAGAGATCCTCCACCTGTTTGTGCAACATATGTGCTGAACGAGCCACAGGTGCTGATCGGCTGACACGGTCAAGGTGCAGGGTGTTTGGGAGATGTGAGGGACAGGACGTATTAGTGGGAAGCATGATGAGTGTGACCCCTTCCTCCAGCAGAGACACAAAGCGACAACAAGTACTTGGCAACAGCCTCGCACTGATTGACTTGTCTCCACAGTGGGTGAGATAAGTCTCTGTCACCGTTCGGCGCGCCGTGCCAACGCCGGACCATTAACATCGTTGTTTTTTCCACACAGCATTAAAATGCAATCAGTGTGACTTATTGTGGTCAGTTATGCATTAAGACAGGATCACCACCAACTTCTCAGACCATTTGCTTGATGCTGAACTTCAATTACTCCGAAGGTCACTGAAAGGCCCATTTCTTCACATGTCTATACCTGCTGTAGACATGGCTCGGCTGTTGAGCTCAAGTTAGATCAGATATATTACTTTACTGGTCTTTGAATGTTCTTTAAGCTCATCAGTGAACACCTATTTGTCTTTTTAAAATATATATATTACTAGTTAATACACAATGAATCAATGCAAAATACAAAGGTAATTTACTACTATTAGGGCATACGCAGGTATAAAAACTGACAGAATAATGATTTGAGTTTATAATTTTATTTTTGTATTTCTGTAATTCCCAGGTATTAAACAGACAGGTTCTGTCATCATTTGACTGGCTTCAGCTGGGATCTGTCTTTAACATGTGTTCAGGACAGAAACATGAAGTGACCTCTAATACATCACCAAACTGTCTGTCTGCACTTGTGTAGCGAGCAGCATCAGAGCTGCTGCAGCTGCCCCGTGCTGATCTGAAAACCCGCAGTAAATGGAGGATTTCACAAACTACATTGGTTTTTATGAAGTTTGTTAGTTTAAATATGCTTAAACTAATTGCAGCATTTAATGACTACAAATGATAGACGGCCTGTCTGAAGAAAGGTTAAATGTAATTGACAGAATAATGAAGAATAAAAAAAAATCTAACTCAGTGACTGTGCAAAATCTTCACAAGTCTACTCCGTTACTACTCAGTACAACACACACACACACACACACACACACACACACACACAGGATACAGTGTAATATACTTTTTATAAGAGTTTTTTATATTCCTTTCAGTTTATTATTGTATATGCTCTAACACCTTTTTTTATTTTTATTTAACACCCTGGCCAAAGTTTTCCAAACAACTTCATGTGTATCTTTGTATCTTCTACGTTTATCTTTGATACAAATCTCAATATTATTGAACACCCATTTAAAGCATTATACACCCTCATCAAAAATAATTTTCCCATTGAGGTTAAAAAGAGTATAATTTACCCTCACATACAATCAACTGATTGTAATTTCAGACCACAGTTCTTCTCTTGGTTGAAGTGATTGGTCGTGGTTTTATATGGGCACTGTTAAAACTCAGCCATAAAGATGGTAAATACAGCCGAAAGCTACAAAACTGCAGTTTTTATTTTATTGTTTTGTGTATGTTCAAAACCCTTACTTTATAGAGGTTTTAGTGCATTTTCATTTTTTGTTTTTATTATCAAACAGCAGACAGATTTACTGAGATATAAAGTCTATTTAATCAACACAGTTTAAAGTCTTATTCCTATTGTATGTCAAAATGTTCATGTACCCAGTGACTACAATCTTTGCTAAATTTTAATTGGTATTATCAATTCTAGGTAATATGTTTGCTTATTTTCCTCCAAATTTGCCTTGGGTTGTGTTTTACTGAATGGGGGTACTCATTTTCATTTTCCTGAGAAACACCAATAATGAACAGAGAGAATGGCAAACATATTAAAATTGCACTTTATTTATAAAAATAGCCTGAGGTTCTACATGCGCTGCACCCACTGTTTGTTTTTCTTCCTGTGGAATTGAAGATGGAAAGATTGTACTGTACTCCTGCACGTGCAGTCTATCACCGCTGTGTGCATTTCAAACACACGGGGATTTTTACACAAAACAAAACTGACACAGTAAGAATTGGAAAAACAACTCAGTTATGAAAATACATCTGTGTATGGATTTACACGATTCATGTTTGTCCAAACACAGTAACTGTTTTTAGAAGTGATAAAATCTGGCTTGTCTTGAGTCTCATGCTGAAATTAAAAGGCTCCAGAAGATGCTGGATGAACAGTAATCATTATCATCTGAAGCCTTTAACTAGTCTCACAGTCAGATGTGCTTGAGGTTCTCTCCAGAGATGGAGAAAGGTGCCACTGAATTTTAGGATCAATAGTACTGTAGGTTCTTTTCCTCGGTGGTTCAGACGTATTGATTTGCCATCCAAACATGCTGGTTTAAGCCTGTCATCCCCAAAGGAACTAAACTGACACAGATTCTTTAAACTAGAAGATATCTGTGTAATTATCAGCATTATTGTGTTTCACTGATATGGTTTTTATAGCATTTTAAGTGTGTATCTGTGTCTGCTGTTGGATCAATTAGCCGTCTGATCATTAAAAAATATATAAACAAGATCCAGCCATTGTATCTAAGGGGTGGATTGTTGTCTTTTTATCTATCTTTTTGACGCTCACGTCTCACTTGTCGATGGAGGACATTATGAAACCTAATCTTGGTCATTGGCTTGAAATGTGAGAAATAGCTGAAGAGTGGAGCACAGACTGTAACTGATGTAGAATACTATTAGTTTGTTCTCACTGAGGATTCACTTCAAATTGAACTGTCTATTCATGGTTTGTTCTTTAAAAAATACATTTTGATGATGTTAACAACAGAAAGAAATCTGGCTTTCTTTTTATATTTTGTTGCTAGATATATTTATTTATTCATTTCATTTATTATTTATGCATGTTTTTCATTTACACACTGTTTGCAAATTTGTAAATCTTACAATTTCATACAATTTCAAATATTTTGTGTATTTCAAAAACACAAAATATTTTAAAAAGACTGGATTTATACCACTACTAAAAATGCAACAACTTACATAACCATAAATTTAGTTGTCTCTTAAATAAAAGCAGAGATTTTTAAAATATATCCACAAATTTACCATCATTTCACAATGACTGATTTAGTAGAATAAACTGTTAAACTTCAGTCTAATACTGTAAATACAATTTTTTTTAAAATTTGATGCAATATCTGACAATTACCACTAAGTATTGGTTCTGTAATTAGAGATTCGTATGTTAATTGACAGACATAGGAACTACTTGGGGACAGAATCAGGCAGAAGAGTGGGGGATTTGAACCCATGGCCGCTGCATTGGGACTATAGCCCCTGTTTGTAGGTCGCCCACTCAGCAGGCTGACATATCTGGGTGCCAGTTGACAGAACTTGCATGATTATGGAGGTGTTGACAACAAAACCTTGAATAACTGTGCTGTATGGAGTCCCATTGTTTTAACATGAGCACATCTGCAAATATAACTGAACTAATTCTCTTCATATGTGCTGCCATCTATTGTCTGGAGAGGAACAGACTATGTACTAGTCAGTTATACAACTGCTTAACCCCGGGCATCTCTAACACAACACACAACAAAAAGAACATGTTATTTATATTTATATATTTTTATACAATATTTGTACACTGTGCTGCACCCACCTCGGGCGAGTCTCTCATTAACTGGCAACGCTTCACAATTACCAGTGGCATTTATCTGCTAAGTGAAGACACCCCTGAGCTAATACATCTACATGGATATATGCATATTAAATGGCAATGTGTCTGTTTAGTTTCTTTATTTTTGCTTCACAGCAGATCACCAACAGAGGTTGAAATGTTTTGAACAGACGTCTGACAAATGTTTCAGCTGCAGGTTTTTAATCAAAGTGGTGTTTGCCGATAATGTTCCACAGTATCTAATAATATGTTTTTAAGGATGCTCACGTCATGTGTTTATTTCCAGGAGATGAGATTTCCTCCCCCAGAAACTTTGCAGATGGGGTCCTCTGAAATAATTTGCTCCTGCCACTGCATTGCCATGCCATTATGTTCCACGCAGAGTATTCCCAGTTGTTTTCTTACCTTAATGGAACGCCTCACACACAACTCGTCTAAAATGACACAGCATACAGCTCTCTCCTTCCCTGCCTACGCTGCTGATTCATTGGCTGGTGGATTGAGAGGCTTCACTTGCAATTTGGGAAAATAATGTAATCTCAGGATGGGCCGAATTGTTGAACCCTCTCTGAGATTACTCTCTCCTGCCCGCCTCGGTGATTACTGATCACGGGCAAACCAAAGAAAAGAAAGTCTTCCCTCTATTGTATGTTTCTATTTTCATTCTCACCTCATCCGTCTGGCAAGAGTTATTTTCAATAGGTTTTGAGAATTGGCAGTCTCTCTCCGCTACTCCCCCTTCCTTATTTTCATTGCTTGTTGTGTGGCAGTGTTTTAAAGTCCGAGAGCATAAGTTGCGCATGTTGCATTTGCACAGATTGATTTGCAATCAACGTATTTGTGAGTGATATTGTGGCAAATGCACGGAGACATAAAAGTGCTTCTACCTGCTGAAAATGTGTTTATTTTTAAAGTTTTGTTTGTTGATCACAGACATGCTATATCGTGGTATATTTTAGCACTTTAGGAATATTTTTTGTTTCATTTTTCAAATTTGCTGACCTACATGTTTGCATTCATGCAGAAATGTTTCCAGCAATTTGTTTTAACTCAGCTTTATTCTACTCAAGGTAGTCTCATGGCATTGCCCACTTTTCTCAGTAATCCACACCAATACTCTCCCATTTCTTCTGCCGAGCCAAAAGGGTAGAAACGAGGCCAGAGTGTAATGCACTGGGGAGGAAAAAGTCTCAGACAGTAATAGGTGGAAATAGTGCGTATGAAGATGCTGTCAGAGGTGTGTGCAAAGGACCGAGTTTGAGTTTTGGATAGAGCAGAAAAACCGACTCATCAAGATATCTGGAGGAGTCTTTCCAAAAGTTAATGGTCCAATTAAAATGTCCATCCTAGTGACAAATTCCTTTGAAGCCAGGCTCTGAACTCCAAATCACGGAGGCTCTTCTTTAAGAGAAGGAGAGAGTGCACATCACCATTCACGCCCAGTGTTAAACGATCTCATCTGTTGGGACTTCCTGTGATGAATGGTAAAAGTAAAGGAAGGATGAGAGGGGAGTTGAGGCTGAATGGCTGTCTTGCATCAATGTAGACCAAAGAGAGAAGAGAAAGTGTGGCCATTACTATTTCTGACATGGTGAGATTGATGTCGGCGCTATTTGCCATCAGATTAGGGAAGTCAGGCGAGGTGTAGCTCTCAGCCAGTACATCACATGGGCCTAATTAAATGAGTGTGAGCACTGGATGCTCCTTTGAGCCCTGTGCTGGAGCGGGAACAAAAAGACCTGTAACACATAGGTAAAACAATGTGCACTGATAGATGTTCTCACATGAGGATGGAAACAAATCTAGAACTAGAAAAGCACTGGGAGAGCACAGACCTCCGCCAAGCACAACATTTCCTTCCATATTGTGACTTCCACCAAAGATATTACTAGTATTAGTCTTGTGTTTATTTATATCAATATTAGTTCCACAGCGTCGTGGCTGTTTAAAGATGTCTGTTGCATGTTTCTAGCTTCATTTGTTTTTTTTAAGATGCAAGTTTCAAAGATCGATTTTTTCAAATTGTGGATCATATTATCCGAAATTATTCCTTTATCTGGATCAATCTTTGATATATTGTAGAGTATGTTAGAAACTTGTCCTGTATTTTTTTCAAAGTGTCTTGACAATTGGTGGAGTCATATGCATAAATGGCACATATGTCCTATCTCCCAATGTTAAAGAATCCTTCAAAACATTCCTGGATCCAGACGGTGATCTGGATCACTTCCAAAATCTAATCATTTGTTCCTTATCCCCATCTGGACAATCCCTGAAAATTTCATCAAAATCTGTCTTTAACTTTTCCAGTTATTTTGGAAACCAACAGACAAACAGACAAACCCCGGCAAAAACATAACCTCCTTGGCGGAGGTAATCACAAGCTAAACCAGCCAGTGACCAGCCCACTGCACAGGATGCACAATCGCCCTGTCAGCTCTTATTTTAATGTGACGAGCCCACTGTGTAACTGACACTTTTAAGATCTTGCTAACTTGACACGCCTAATGGTTACTGTGTTTGGCTTTGCAGCTAGCTATCATCTCTAATGCTCTATTAGCTGTGTTCATCTAGGATTCCCTCGCTGCTCTGGAGTATATTTTCCAGACACTTTTCGAGTTGATGACCCAGGGCTAAGAGATGTTGTTCTTTAATCCCTGTTTACACCAGCTCCCAATAATCACAACAGTGGCCTGCACCACCAAAGTCCTGCAGCAGCCAGAAGGGAAAGGAGGGGGAATAAAAGGGGGTTTCGGACTCTAGGTGAAACTGAAATGGCACCAAAAGTGGGCAGCTTGTGGAAAAAGGCGGTTTCGGTTCAGTGCTGGTGAGCCCTAACCCAGCTTCTCTTATTGCTCCATGGAATGAAATTCATTTGTCCTGGCATTTCATGGTGGCCATAGTGCCACGTACTCTGTCTCCAATTTATCCACCCTGATTCTCCCTGCGGACTGATCGTCATTCCTTTGGTGAGTAGTTTAGTCGTGTGCTGGAGCAAATCCTTCGCACTCAGGCAGGTTTATCTTGCAAGCTAAGGGTTTGTGCTGACTCTGTAGAATCAATACTCAATGATCTGTTTCTGTGGGTTTTTTGTGTAAAGTTCTTTTCTTTTCTTCTGACTGAGGTAGAGGATGCTCCTAGTTGTGCTGCGATGTTCCCATCAGCTCGGATGGGCTCAAGCCGCCCCAACACATTTTACTGCAAAGGCTTTAAGCTTGGGCTGGATTATAAGTAAATTCTCTCTGGCGTTCTAGCTGTCACTTCTATCAGATTGCCTAACCTCGGGGCCATTGCGATGCGGTTGTCACATTATAGCTGAATGTACACTATCTGTCCTCCCAAATGTATTGTCCCCCATATAAATCATCCATTAGCCAGAGAGGCTCTTCATTTGCATAAAAGAAGAAGAGGCTAACTCAGTGTGTCCAGCTGGTGCTTTAGCGAAGCGAAGGCTTTTCATTAAATGTCTACGACAGACCTGATACAGCCAGGCCAACTCTTTACAGCCCAGTGTGACAGCGTCTGTTTTCGCCGAGCTGGTCACACTGGGTGGCTGATTACGCATGAAGCAGGCCAGTTTGAGGGTATATAGACCCATGCCCCCTCAGGTTTTCTTTTACTCTGCCACATATGAGGAAGCACAGGATTGCTGTTCTCCTTTGAGCACCATGAGTGATTCCTTTCACCTTTTTGATCTTGTGGGCTTTGTGTTATCCCTGCCAGCAGCCTGCCTAACTATTATTCTAGTCATTTCAAATCCAAACACCCTGTTTCTGTAACGCTACCGGTAAATAATACACCATGGTACAGCCAGAATATAAATTTAAATTTATATCCTTGTCATTACCTAAGAAGTATTTCAACAAACGGACATCTGTTGAAAGAGTTTAACAATCATTTATTGAGGTTAGGAATGCAGAAAGACCATTGCATCAGTGAGATGAATCTTCATTCACCATAGTCCAGCATAAATCATAGACTGTATATAGAACTGACAAAGCTGACAGGGCATCACTCATTGCTTGTAGGCTCTGCATTTGAATGTCACCATGTTGGTTGTTTGGAGCCAGAAATGACCATATTTGGATATGAGTGGAGGACTGAGGAGGTGGGTTGGGCTGTGGAACCTGAGGACACTGTCGAATATGGCTGAGACTCTAGTCTGGTCTCATTGAAGACCAAACTAACCATGACCATAAAATATTCTCCTTTTTGAAGTCTAATATCTACGTAATTCTGTCTTGCTTTTTTTTGACTTCTGGAAAAAAAAAAATCTACAGTACTTCATGACTGAAAATGATGATAGTATTAAAGTCAATTGGAGCCACAGTTTTTAGAAGTCAGCATGTAGTGGTCGTCTGGAGTATTGCACATTTTTGCAGTCATACGAGTCATTTTTGAGACCTGCTTTGTCCATTCTATACACCGTCTACGTTTTAAATACAGCAGGATCCCTTCTTTAATTGAAAACGCTGGTGGTAGCAGGGTAAAGGCAGCTGGTGAATGATGAAAACTTTCAGCTGGATCCAAGTGGTGGTGTCAGTAACTCTCATTGACAGAATTGCAGTGTTATTTAAGGCAAGGGGCATCTAAGGACTGATTGTTTCAAGGAACACAGGAAATAGCGACTTTAGTCTTGTGGTCATAGGGAATTGGACAGATCTGGGAAAGTGGAGGTGACCAAAAAATAAACACAAGGGGAAACAGAGGAAATTCACCCATAGAGGAATAGTTGACACTAGCAATAAAAGACCATTTCCTTAGATTTCACTGTCTTACTTTATGTTAAGAGCATCATTAGCATGTACCAACCAAAATAGGATTCATTTGTCAGAGATGTTGTGTTCAATTTGTCAAACAAATTCAGTCGGAACAAAATTGCAGTAAAAACTGCTGCATTACATTTATGTGTCCCACTATCAGTGATCTGACACAACTAAATGGAATGAACCCAATCAATACCATTAGTTAAACCCAGCATTCATCCAGTTGTCAGCTGATCCTTTTTGTGTATATTCCAGGTGTTTAAAAAGTAAAAGCATGTCTGATGCTTTCAAAAACTGTTTCCAAATCCATCCCAGTGCATTTGAGGCAAATATTAGGCCATACTTTTGCTGAAGTCATGTTAAATTTTGCATTTAGAAGATATTTTTCTATATATATGTTTGTGAGACACCGGAGTCAGGGGGCAGGGAGTAAGCACTAAGTTCGTGCTTTAAATGTAGTGCTGCTACAAGCTGTCATCTGAATAACTCCACAGACTTTACTGAATGGTCAAGCCTTTAGCTGCAGGGTTCAGTAAGTTCAAGAGACCAGCTTTGCAAGGATAGCAGTATTAGTCATACCCTGTTTTGCAGTAACTGGTTGTGTTTTAGGAATTCACAAAATCATTCTGCCCTTTTTAAATGTACATTTATGTCTGGTACTTTCTGAATTAATGCACAGTATGCTCATGTAAATGGTGAGACAATAAAATATTCAGCACTGTTGGAACTGATGATCATGGGGAAATGGTGTTTCACAGTTTCAGCAGAGTCATTTTTATTATGTGACAAAATAATTATGTTATTTTGTGATTTTAAGTTATTAGAATTAAAAATTGTAGCATCTGGCTTTTGGTAAATGTCAGTAGTATGTGTTTTGTCAATGCCAAATCCACCCAAATCCCAACTGTGTACCCAAATCAAACTGTGCTCTGTCTGCCTTTTGTCCAAGCTGGGTATTAGTAAAAAGCAATTTCCCCTGCTCAGTCATGGCTCCGCAGTGCCTGTGAGGTGTATATTTTTTTCCTACAGCTGTCAAACTGTATCCAGGCTTTTCCTACCAGACGACTCAAGGGCATGACCTTAAACCCTGAGGCAGTTATACAACACACAACAACAACAAACGCAAGGTAATTTGTTACTAACAATATCCCAGTATTTTCTGCTGCATTAATATTATGGTTTTACACACATCATATATTTTTAAAATATTCACAGTATTTAAACTATGCATTGGATGAATCAGAAAGCGCTAATACAGCAGATTTTTATTTTTTTTTAATGATAGTTTCAACATATTTTTTGCTATCCCATAAGATATATACAGTATTTCACTGACACATGATATGGACTTGGAATCGGACATAAATAAATTAAAATGTGATATCCCAGGGCTAAAAATGTGAGGTTGACTTTCCAGAATTGTACGAGTGACCACCACATATACCAAAATGCCGGTGCAGTTCAGTTAAATATCCTATTTAAATGCATGGGCTACAGTAGATGGAAATGGTATAGAGTTTGAGTTGAGGTATGCAGAAATAAGAGGATCTTGGGTGAGCTGAGAATCTGAATACAGGTCTGACTTATGGATAACTACACATTGGATAACTTCATTTACTGTGACAATTGCTGCTCCTTTTTGCCACCTGTTGCCAACCGTGACAGCTGCTCTGTCCTCTAAGGTCACTATCCTATGGGAAAGGTGTGTGTGGGGGAGGTTATAAACAGTTGGTATTACATAATCTGAAGGCTTCAGAAGTTTACAACACCTGAAAGAAAGGATGATGAGCAGCGTAGCCAGGATTTGAATATTAGATTGATGTCCCCACTGCTGGCAAAGTCGCTAACAATGCACTAATTACACTCCCACTCGCTCAGCCTCAACCACACATTTACTTCAGTGTGTCTCTGCAATCAGGTTGCTTTTTTTTTCTTCTTCTTCATCACATTGTTTGATGTTAAATAGCGACAGTGCTACATTTGAGAGCAGGTCAATAGAATTAGGAACGCATAATTAAACCAATAAAGTCGTGCTACCATTTTTCACTGAGCAACTCTCTGTATGAGTTTAGTTAACATGCATTTGACCTACTTGTCTAAATGTCCTTAACTGATTGCATCGCCTCAAGGGGTTTAAAGACTCCCCTCAATCAGCTGAACATATGTTACAGTATATTTCAAAAAAAAAAAAAGAGCCATCATAGGATTTAAAAAACTAATGCAACATCTTTTAATTGTTCTCCATCTTTGTGCTGGATTATATTTTTTGATATTTTCAGCACTACCTGCTCTCAGCTCTTGTTTGTGTTTGATTAGTGAACTTCATCTCTTCCCCTGCAGCTTGAAACAGGTCAGAAGACATATACAAAAGCTGCCGTGTGCCCCGCCCCGACAGAATGACTTCTTTGTCGAGGTGTTTTGATATTCATGAATATGCTCACCCACTGTAGCAACACAATTATAATTACATATGTCTAATCCTCATTATCTATTGCTTAAAAGTCTCTGTCCTTGAGTTCTCTTGACTATAGGCTTGAACTAAGCCACAGAAATGCACCAGCACAGGTGAATAAAATGTTTTGTGGTGATGCGTATTACATTCATATTTGCATTTCAGCTTCCTCAAACATCTCAAAGTAAATGCTTCATGGCAGAAGTTGTTGAAGCTAAGAAGCTGTTGTAATGGGATTGTCTGTTAGAATGAATCAACTCTGTTTTCTTGTACATTAAAATGTGTGTTGTTACAAACATAGCTGTTTGTGATAAGAATGCTAATACTACAAGGCCCAGTCTCTTATTTTCCAGGATGTTTTCTATGGTGTAAGGTATGGTAAATTAATGGGAATCTCAACTTGAAACTAAGGCATCTGATCATCCTCAGATTTATTCTGAAGGAGGAGAACAAGTCTAAACACTCAAGAATAATCTTCTACAGAAATAATTAGATTCTGAACATGTGTTGTAAGACCTCCAAAGGTTAGCTCGCTAGGCAATGTACCATTATTGATATGTGTTTGTGCAAGCATCTAACATTAGCAGTAGCTTGTAAACTGTCAGCTCGCCTTTGTTACCTCATGTGGTCCCTGAAGGTTAATTATTGTTAGTGGGAGGTGTAGCAATAATAATTTTGTGATGGATGGATGGATGGATGGATGGATGGTGGATCAATGGATGACAGATGGATCTATGAATGGATGATGATGTATCAGTGGATGGATGATGATGTATCAATGGATGACAGATGGATCTATGGATGCATGATGATGTATCAATGGATGGATGATGGATGGATCTATGGATGGATGGATGGATGGACAGATGGATCTATGGATGCATCATGATGTATCAGTGGATGGATGATGATGATGTATCAATGGATGGACGATGGATGGATGATGGATGGATGGATGGACAGATGGATCTACCGATGGATGATGGATGATGTATCAATGGATGGATGACAGATGAATCTGTGGATGGATGATGATGTATGGATGGATGGATCTATGGATGGATGGATGGATGGATGGATGATGGATGATGTATCAATGGATGACAGATGAATCTATGGATGGATGGATCTATGGATGGATGGATGGATGGATGGATGATGGATGATGTATCAATGGATGACAGATGAATCTATGGATGGATGGATCTATGGATGGATGGATGGATGGATGGATGATGGATGATGATGATGGATGATGATGGATGGATGGATGATGGATGATGATGGATGATGATGGATGGATGGATGATGGATGATGATGGATGGATGATGGATGATGGATGATGATGGATGATTTATGGATGATGGATGATGGATGGATGATGGATGATGTATCAATGGATGACAGATGAATCTATGGATGGATGGATCTATGGATGGATGGATGGATGGATGGATGATGGATGATGTATCAATGGATGACAGATGAATCTATGGATGGATGATGATGGATGGATGGATCTATCGATGGATGGATGGATGGATGGATGGACAGATGGATCTATCGATGGATGATGGATGATGTATCAATGGATGACAGATGAATCTATGGATGGATGATGATGGATGGATGGTTCTATC
>OOFC01033288.1:0-16746 GCA_900323345.1 Pseudochromis fuscus | reverse complement strand
CAGTGGAAGCCTGTCTCTGTGCTGTGATGCTAACATTACATTCAAACCAGTGGAGGCCCGCCTCTGTGCTGTGATGCTAACATTATATTCAAACCAGTGGAGGCCCGTCTCTGTGCTGTGATGCTAACATTATATTCAAACCAGTGGAGGCCCGTCTCTGTGCTGTGATGCTAACATTATATTCAAACCAGTGGAGGCCCGTCTCTGTGCTGTGATGCTAACATTATATTCAAACCAGTGGAGGCCCGCCTCTGTGCTGTGATGCTAACATGATGTTCTTCACCCACCAGCTGCTGGTTACACTGGAGTCTGGTGCTGTGTGAGTTTATACACTTGGTAGATATCACATTATTCTTCCCCTTTGCTTTATCAATATGATTACCAATGGGAGTCATGGCCTGCACACAGAAGATATATATGTCATTAGAAAAAGTGTCACATGTCAAAATTATTTTCCAAAACTCAGCCCAGCTCAGATCATATTCTGCAGATGTAATGAATGCAGTTAGCTCAGCTAACTAGATATGTAGCAGTGCAGTCCATTAGCTTCACATTACAGTCTAATGCTGAGGTCCTGACATCACTTCTGGTCTCTACGACTCAAGAGTTGAATTTTCTTTGTAAATATTATGCTGGGTTCCTACTCTATCCACAAAATTGTTTTCTATGACACGGCCTTTATGGCTGATGCACCAGAGTGCGTCATAAGAAATGTCATAATATAGAATTTCATGATGTAACAAGTCATACAAATATGAGACACTATAGTATGCCATAGTAAAAATGTAATAATAAATAAAGTGTGTCTTGCACAAATGTGATTTTCCAGGACAACTCCATGATTATCAGGACATTTTATTTCTGTCTGTTAAATTCCAGGATGGGAAAATTCAGGTTATGTGAGAATCGTGTACAGCTGATTTTAATTTACACAACATCCTGTTATTAAAAGACAGGAATCATGATTCTTATGTGAATCAATTGTTTCACTCACAGGTACATATACAATTTAAAATATTTATAGTTTGAGTCTGTAAGTATGAATGGGAGTGTCCCCTGGTGAAGGTTGTGAGAGATGAAGACTCAGAATCATCTTGTTGATGCTTCAAGTACATTTCTTACAGATCCAGGTCAGAGCTGCTCCAACATGTGGTTCACACCTCTGACAAAGTTGGAGACACACTCTTCAGCCTGTTCTTCACTCTACATATCTGAAATAATCAAAGACTCATCTTTCTCCCAAAGACAGACAGGAAGTCAAAGTCTTACCTAAGCTGGACACTTGCCATATACACAATCTTACAGGAGCAACCTACAACCTGGGTCTAACCTTCACACACACCATACACACATCATTTGATCTCAGTATAACAGAAAATCACATCATCAGGATCACTCCCCAACTTCTTGTTTCTATAGCAACCAGTGCACAGGGCCACACAGGCTGAGGTCACAAACAGGGTTTCAGTCAGACTCACATGAGGAGGTGAAAGGTCGTACATGAGGAGCACACACTACACAAAGTGAGGCCTGCAGTTGGACTAAAAGGTAAAGTAATCCACACTGAAGAGACCCAGGTGTCTAACGCTGGAGGTAAAGACTGAACCTCACTCAGAATATAACGATCAGCTCTTTATCTCCACCATTTAAAATCTGTTCAAACCCTCCCGATAGCACATGTGCTGATTTTCAGAGGATCTGTGGACAGCTGAGCACAACACAAATGTCTCCTCCTGTCCCTCCCCCTCTGTGTCTCCTTCCCCACACACACACACAGCTGACCTTTCCCCGGCTGTGCTGCTCACAGGTAGGAGGTGGAGGCGTACAGGGAGAGAGATATTGGACGAGCAGTCTTAATTAAAAGATGCTAATGCATGCTGCTACCTGCTGGCTGCAGTCACAGCTTCAGGCCGACACATCAAATTACTGCTAAATCCTGGATTAATGCTGCTTACAATTTAACAGCCTGAGAATCACAATGCAGCCTCTCCACTGACCAGATACCCACAGGTCACAGTCACCACAGGCTGCCGAGTGGGACCAAGCCTCAGAAACACAAACAACATGGGTGGTAGAGCGGGTCACCTATGGATCATAACATTGTGGGTTTGATCTCCAGCTCCTCCTGTCGAAGTGTCCTTGGGCAAGACACTGAACCCTAAGTTGCTCCCAATGGTGGCTAGTGCCTTGCATGGCAGCTCAGTAGACATTGCAGTGGAGTGGGTGTGAATGGGTGAATGAGGTGCCATGTAAAGTGCTTTGGGACATGAAAGCGCAACATGAATGTACGTATCTGAAATCCATACATAAAAGCAATGACAATTACACTGTTGTCAAAGTCTGATTTCATGCACAGCTGCACAGCACTAACAGGTCAGCCTCTCTGCAATGCTTTTTATTTGCTGTTTACCAACGAGCTGACTCATCAACACACTGACCTCTGTGGCCATCTGCAAAGAAAACTGGATGTGCTCACTGAGGTGTTTCTTCATTAACTGCACAGACACAGTGGCTCTGTGTGTAACAGCCGTGTCAATAAGACCTGCAGCAGGTGAAAACAGCAGCACAGCCGGCCTCATGCCTGCAGTGTACGTGTCACTGAGCTGGAAAACAAACAGAGCTCGGTTGCTGCTTATTAAATATTTGATCAGAAGAACAGAGCAGAACACATGTCTGCATGTGAAGCACACGGAGGTGGATTACAGCAGACATGTTTCAGTCTAAAAATAAACTCCAAATACAGGACGCTCAAGGACACTTTGACATGTGGACATCTGCAGCCGAGAATCAAACCAGCAACTTTAACATTTGTCCTAAAACCACATTTTTAATGAACAAATGTCTTAGTGAAATATGTTGTGGCTTAACTTTCCAACATGTAATTAACTTCATGGAAACACTGTTGAACATTCTGTCGTGACCATTTCCCGAACTACAACACACACACCTCACACTCCCACTACTGAGGTATAAAGAGGTGTGAGTGGGTCCAGATCAGAGGTTTCGGTGGGTGCTCCGTCTTTAATCACTTGTCTGTGGATCTGTGATTTTCCTGTGAATTTCATCAGTGAGCTGAGTTTTGATCTCAGCTGGTGCACACACACAGGTGCTGTAATTGGGGTTGGTTGTAGACATTGCTGTCTTTTGCTGTTTATAATGAGTGTTTGACTGGGTGGAGGTGTCTGGCGAGGCAGAGATTAATTATTGTGAGCAGCCACAGTCTACAAACATCTTCAGCCGAGCTGTCTGAGCTGCCTCCAATCACTTCCAAATACTTTCTTTAATCATGAGGTGTTTTTTTGATAATGAGGGAATCGCATGATGTGAACACAGCACAGTCGCTCTGTGTGTGGAGGAAGGACAGAGGAGCTGCTGGCTGTTCATTAGGAAGAGACAGGAGGACAGAGTGTCCCCAGAGCCTGGGAGCAGAGAGGACTCAGCTGGAGTCAGAGAGCTTTCTCCAGCCTCATTCAAAACATCCACACACAACCATTTGCAAGATAAATAACAGACATAAATCTCCTGCTTTGCTCTTCTTTTTCAATCCCACTCCACCCTCCTCTCTCCAGGGATAATTACCATCACTCCTCTCCTCCCCCGAGCCTCCTCCTTTGCCCTGGATCACAGCATCTCCTTTCTACCTGCAAACCTCTGCCCGACTGTGGCTCTGACACACACATTCATCCCAACACTGTGGGATGATGCTGCAGAGACGTCTGACCGGGACCTGTCCACATCCTGAGACGTCAGCAGCGGTGTTCAGGTGTGATGACAGATCTGACACTTTTATCTCTGTGACAGAAATCACAGCCCGACTGTCGCTGCTGTCGTACATTTGAATCTTCTTGTATTATTTTGTAGATGTGCGAGAAGTGTCGCACTGCCCTCTAGTGTCAGCAAGTGAACAGTTTATAAGAAAGAAGCAGAGTCATTATCTTCACTCTGTAATTATAATATTTGTGTGATTAATAATTAGAGGAAGACATCACTGCATCTGACTCCATGGAGGACAGCTTTGGAAAACTTATTCATTGTATTTACTTCAGCTTTCTGCATTATTTATCTTTGTGTTGCAGTGATATGTTAGAAACTGACAAACTGTACATCCCAGGTCTCTTCTTTTGTTCCTGCTTTAATAGTTTTTTATTATTTAAAATGTGTTGTTATTTTTATTTGTGATAAACTTGCAGTTATATTTTTTAGACAAATTCTTTTCTATGTCTCTTATGTATAATGTTGTGTTGTGAGCACTGTTACCCTTCTGCAGATATCTTACAAATGATGAAGATGATTTATTTTCTAAATCTGATTTTGTTTATATTTAAACCCCTGATGATGAGTGTTTGGGCTTTTACGTACTTGTTGTTGTTCAGGGTTTGTGGACGTTCGACTGACATAAATCAACTGAAGTGCCAACACTGTTCAATCTGAACAGTTTACATCAAACACTGCAAAGTAGTCGCACACTGACTGTTCCTGGTGTGTGGTGTGAGGTGTGTGTGTTTGTTCAGGAATAAAACAGCTCCTGTGACTAAAGGCTGATTAAGAATTTAGTGTTGTCATTTAGATGAAGGTAGGATTGTCAGTCCACATGAGGAGCAAAGAAGTGACTGCAAGTTACAAACATAATAATCTCCACACACACTGATGTTTCCTGATCATCTAATGAAGCACCACAGGTGGACGGACACGATCCCACACACACAGCCACAACTACCAAACAGCTTTTCAGGGTGAAGAGCTGAAATGTCCTGGAGCAGCTGATCAGGATCCACCTGATGAAGACCAGACTAAAGACCCAGCACAGACACAGCAGCAAGAACATACAAGGTGTCTGATGATGTCTGTGGGTTCAAGCTTTTTCTACAAACTAATACATGCGAGGACTTTACTGATGACACCCACTTCATAATCAATGACTCTAAAGCCCTGAAACAAAACATGAGTAACAACAAAATACTTACAGAGTGCTCACTGGCACCTGGTAAAAAATACTGTTATCTATCTTTCTCCATTGTGGTAAAGGATCATCGTATTTTATGTAAATATCACAGATGATTTAAATGTTTCCGAACAGTAAGAAAATACTAAGAAGACTGAACAGGAAGTAGCCTTCCAGCACTTCCTCTGGTTTAAACTCTGCTATTGGTTCTTTTTCTAATGAATCAGAGTCAAACTATTTATAAAACTCTGTCCATGCTCCAGTCTTTGGCCTCACTGTGTCTGTTTACACGCAGCATCAACATCTCCTGAATGAGGAGACTCTGATCATCGTCAGGTTCCTGATGAGAACCACTGATGATCCCTCTCTCTGGTTTCTAAAGGTCTGTGTCTCGCTTCTCATGATTTGTTCATGCTGTAAATACTGATGTGTCAGTGGCATCTCTGTGGGTCTGAAACACAATTTCACTTCCTAAAAAGTTGATTTTAGCTGTGATCTGTAGTGTTGACTCAGTACAAAGACATCCTGTACTTGTGGTGGTGGGTGTGCAGGAGGAGAGATGCTGCAGGTTGGCTCAGGGAGCAGTGTCAGGGGTTGGATTAGAGCAGTAAATACTCAGTGTCTCTCCCTGTCTCAGCAGTACTGTGCTGGAACCTGCTGAGGGCACCACCAGGACTTAGGGCAGACCTCTGCAGTTACTTGGAGCCACAGGTGCACTGTGTGAGAGCTGGGCCTCACATATTTTCATGTGCACCTTGGAAAATAAAGGAGTTAACGCTGCGTCCTGTGTCTGTGTGTCTGTGTGGTGCTGGAGGACCCACTCTCACAGTACTCTGCTACTTTTGTTTTATTAATCAAATAGATTTATTGGCTTTTTTGGAACTTATATAAGTTCATACTAAACTAAACTGACCATAGGTGTGAGTGGTTGTTTGTCTATATGTTAGCCCTGTGATAGACTGGCAACCTGTCCAGGGTGACCCCACCTCCTGCCCGATGACAGCTGGGATAGGCTCCAGCAGACCCCTGCGACTCTAGTGAGGAATAAGCAGGTATAGAGCAGTTTGCATTAATGTAACATTACTGTTTGTAAAATACCATGATGGTCAGAATATGTTCCTTCAATAAGGAAAGATGATCCACAGAGATGATCCTGGTTATTAAATCCTATTTGTTTCCACAGTCAAACAGTCCTGCTGCCAGTGAGACAAAGAGACGTCCTCACTTTACACCATGACTGTCCAGCAGCTGTTTGTCAGGACATCACCACAGAGACACAGAGTGGCAGATTAATGACCTGTGCTGTGGACAGAGACCGTCAGGGTCCACAGGATTCAGGACTACAACTCTTCATCTGGAACAATGAAGAAGCAGCTGAGTGTACACAGCACAACACTGCCACCAGGAGGTGAGACAGAGTACTGTCACTGTCACTGCACAATGACCGAGCCACAAACTGGTGCTACAACTTTTACTGTTATTCCCACTAAACATACAAAGCAGACAACATCCATTACATTCATTACATGCTGCCTCACTCCATGTACACCTCACTACAGAAAAACAGCTGTGAAGACACATTTCACTGATTCAGTGTGGGATGTTCATCAAGATGGCACAGGAGACACGTTTTAAAAAAGGTATGTAGAGAGAAAAGAAGAGAAATGTATTTATTATTATATATATGATACTACATCAGACTGACACATGGAGTCTGGTCATTTTTTCCAAACACATATGAATCTTGAATCATTGGAAATATTAAGAGAGAGATGTGTTTGTTCATTTACTGAGTCAGAGTCACTTTATACAGTTTCTTATAATCTGTACAATCACTTACATTGACTTTAGTGGTTTTAGACTGATCATTTAACACTGCCTCTACTTTGTTTTTACTTTCTGTCTTTGCGTCCCCTGCTGGACTCAACGTGTCTTTAATGTAGAAGCAAAATCTAAAGATTTCCGCATTGTTCACTTTTCTTTATATTCCCACACAATTCAAGTTGGATTTAATGTATAATGATGAAGAACAAAATGAAAATGTTCTTACCTTTGTAGAAACGATCGTCTTCAGGAGCAGAACAAAGGAAACAAAAAGCAGGTTACCCACAGCTCATCAGCTCATCTTAGAAACAGGTGGAGACACATCAGAAACAGGCTGAAGTATCAAACATATGAATCTGCACCGAGGTCAAAGACCAGAAACACATCAGGACCAAGCACTGTCCCATAACACACTAACAAACACAGCTGGGTGCTGAACTACTCTAAACTGTACTGTCTCAAAATGTGTCTCCATGAGCTTTGCAGCAGGTACAGAGGACAGAGGGACACTCACAGTGACACACCGGCTTGGGAGTGTCCCACTTCCCCATCTTATTGCACTGTGTTGAGTTGCGACCCATCAGGATGAAGCCAGGCAGGCAGCTGTAATGCAGCACCGTCCCCTCCACAGGCAGTCCCAGGGGCCAGGAAGACACTCGGCCATTTTCCAGAGATGTCCACACCCGGGGACACAACAGCACTGGAACAGAGACAAACCACATCCTTCACTTCACACTAGAGAGATGATGGGACACAGCAGCAGACCAGGACATCCTCAGATCCTACAGGTGGTGAATGTAACAAAACACAAACTGCAGACTGAAGGAAAACCTAAACAGGAAACAGGAAGTGAGGGGACTGCGGTGTGTAGTTTTATCAACACAGATAAAATAAAGGCTACAGTGGTAAAGGAAAGAAAAGATTCATAAGGTGACAGTGAGGGAAGCAGCTCACGGCTCAAATGGACTCAAGAACACTGGGACGAATTTACTCAGTGAAAATACTATTTTTTATTTTCTGTATCATCTTTTTGTTTCTGTTTCAAAAACACTTCAGTCCAGGATGATACACTTCCTCTGAATGTGTACATGTTAAAATCTGACTGTTAAATACTGGGTGTATGTATGACACTGATTGTCCAGGTTTCACTTTGACTATCCATCTGTTAATACTGTTTTGATAAATTCTGCTTTGATCATAAATTATGATTAAAATCCAGAGTCTCAGTGACATCTTGAGGCCATTCATGTCAGCCTGGGAGAAAAGGGTTTGATCATTTTCTGTTGTGTCCAGGCTGCACATCCACATATCAAAACATCTTACCTGCTCCATAAAGGTTGCACAGATCTATCATATCTCCCCTGTCACAGAACAAACATGTACAGGTGTAAATACTCCATCCACAGACCACCTTCATCTTCCTCATCATTAACGTTAAAGCCATTTTATAGATCTTCTTGTCTTTATTTTATGGTAAGTGTTGGGGCTGGTAAATATCAAATATTCTGTATGTGTCAAAAATATTTGTATGTGATGACGTTAGCAGGAGTATAAACTGAGAGATGTGTATGACTTAAATATATTGATATTAAAACTACAGCACAGGACTTCCTCACAGTGATGAACAGCTTTAGTCAGCCCGGGTATCTCTCTGCAGTATCTTGGAGTTTTCACTGTGAGATTCATCCACTGAGGGCGTGGGAGCAAAGTGCATGATGTCACTCAGCAGTGATGCCGTCAAGCTGAAGAGGAGGCACCACAACAAAGTGACAGCAGCTCAGGTCTGCAGGGTTAACTGAGACGTCTACAACAAACACTTGCACCAGACCACAACCTGGATGATGGTCTTTGTTGTTCACCTACTTTGTGTACATGTCAATAACCCATATTTATTAATAATAGCTGTGTAAAACTGGAACCACGTGATTCATGCATCCACCACATCAGGTACCAATCCAAACCAGCGAGCAGGAAGCGGGTCAGAAAGGCTCCAGCACTGACTCTGCTGGGATGGATGCAGCTTTACTTATGATGCTCCTCAAACGTGCACCACCTGCTCTGGGTCCACCATGACTTCTGTGATCTCAGGAGTGACTGACCACACGTATAAAATACACCAAACAATAATATAAACCCAACACTTTTGTTTTTACTCCCATTTTTCATGAGCTGAACTCAAAGATCTAAGAGTTTTATGTTCACAAAAGGCCAGTTTCTCTCAAATATTGTTCACAAATTTGTCTAAATTAGTGTGAGTGAGGACTTCTCTGAGATAATCCATCCACCTCAGGTGTGGTATCAACATGTATGGACAGCATGATTACTGCACAGGTGTCCCTCAGAGGAGATGTGCTACCTGCATTACTCAGCTCCACTTCTTCATGTCAGTCAGCCTGTCCCCACATGAAGATCATTAAGTCCAAACACAGTCCCACCATGACTGATGATCACCTGGAAGTGTGCTTGAAGCTGGATATCAGCAGCTACTGTGCAGACTGTGCCTCTCTGGCTGATTTCATTCAGTGTAAGTAAGACAGTGACAAAATATGTATTATCCAGTCTGGGTTCCACCAACAGATAGTGTACATATAAAGAATACTCAGTACATTTATGAATAAATATATGTATTGCATTTTGATAGTACATAGATCATTTGGTCATTTTATACGTAGCTCACATGCTGAAAAGTGAAGTGTAGGCACCTGATGTATGATGCAGTCTCGCAGCAGATTGATTCAATTTAGTGGTGCTATAATTTTTCATGTTTTATTTTGTATCTCTGGTTTAAAAGATCAATATTATTATAATTATTACTAATATAAAGGGAGATAATCACAGATTCAGGGCAGATGGTTTCAGTGTATCCCACTGTCCTCTCTGCTGTCAGCTGTCAAAATAAAGGCCACAATATGAATGAATGTTGGGTCAGTTTTACAAACAGCAACGCTGCAGAAAGGTGGACTCACAACTGAAATATTATTGTAGGACTGCTGTTGTGCCACTTCATCAAGTCCAAATGATGATGATGATGAAATCTGCCTCATTATTTTTAAGTGTGAGGACCTGCCTGACACATTAATTTTACTCTTGTAATTAGCTCTTAATTAGTTTCCTTATAAACAAATAATCCCAGAGTTTGCAGTTATAAATCAGAATTATCCTGAAATAATGGGAGAAAATATTTCTCTTTGTGTTCAGATGTTCAGTCAAACATCTTTGTGGGAGATCAGTGATTAAAGTTCTGACACTGTGTATGACAGTGAAATGATGAATACACAACTGTCCAATCAGAAAGCAGATGGAGCCTTCATCTCCTCTGCAGCACAGTGTGTGCACAGTGACATCAGTGTTTACCACCAATCAAGTGTAAATAAACCCACCTGGACCACACATTAGCCTGCTCCACTGTTAGCACTGTGGTGCTTCCACTTGTGATTATTCATTGTGCGACTCGACTCGACTCAACTCAGTGTGGTTTGGTTTTCAATTAACAAAAAGTACCTGGAGCGTGTTACCTGCTGCGAACACTTTTCTAGTACCTGCTCTCATGTAGTTCCCAGGGAGCCACCAGGTACCAGCAGGTGCTGAAATGTAATTGGTCAGAATCATCACTGCATCATTGTGACATCACCGTGTCATTGCATCATCACTGCGTAGCACACAGGGGTTTCTGGGGGGGTTTCTCACTCACACATTGATGGTGTCACAAGGCTCTGACCTTGATGTAATTTTGATTATGACTTGATGCTATTTAAATAAAAGTGAATTGAACTGAAATATTTGCACCTGTAACCCGACACTCTGCACAGTGATAGTCAGCATAACAAGTTTCTACTATTGCAACAATAAAATTATGTTTAAAAGACGTCAGCAGGATCCTGAGCTCTGACTCCCGGTCGGTGGAGCAGCTGATTGAGGTTGTAGCAGGACCTCACATCTCTGAAAACCTCAGAGCAAGTTTCTAACCAGGCTCTAACTTGATGAATTAACAACATTTTTTAAGTTAACATTTCTCACCTTCAAACTAATTTCTGTGACACCACAACAGTTATTGTGGAGATCACGTCATGAACTTTCTCCTCCTTCACCTGACCACCAGCTACATGGAGGAGGGACTGTCCTCTGTAAAGGAAATGCAGCTGAGGCGAGGTGAGTCCTGAACACTGGGAAAGCACCAACAGCACCAGATGGAGGAGTAGTCACTGCTACTTCCTGTTTTCACAGCTTGATTTCTCTTTGGTTTAGTTTTGATTATGAATTGTTGAAGAGATTAATTTAAAGTCCTTGTTGAGAGTTGGCTGTAGGAGGCTGTTTGTTGGTTTAGGGAGGGGACAGTAATCAGGGTCAGTAGTGTGGTGGTCAGGTGGGCTACGGTTTGATTTGGAATGGAACCTGAACCCTCTGGCTTCTGATTGGACAGTTCAACTTCTGATTGGCCAGTCACTGTGAAGCTTCATGATCACATGTCTTAAAGGAACTTTTACACACACTTTCCTGCTCAGTTAGTTTTACACATGCACATTTTTTTACAAACACAAATCCTATTTCCTTATGCATGAACAGTTATGTACAACCATGTACAACTGAAAACTAGAACATCACTTCACAAAAATCTTGTTGATGTTAATTTGATCTTGTAGCTCAGCAGCGTGAGGAGATCTGTGAGCTGCTCCTCTGACAATCAAAATGGCTCCAGTGTCTGAAGCAGAGTTTCACAGAGGAGATGAATGAAGTGTGACAGATGTTAGAAGGAAGAGTCAGCGGAGGTTAAACTCACAACATCTGCTGTGCTGGCTCAGGTCGGTCCAAGTACCATTGGGCAAACACTTCCTGACTTTGGGACCCACAATCACCCTGCTGCCCCTGCAGATGTACTCGATCTCATAGTCCACCGGGAGCACCTGCACACTGCGAATCTACACACACACACAGAGTAGTGTTAGTAGACAGTAGACAACAGTTTCTACAATCTTGCACCATTCAATTCACAAATCCAAAGGTCAGACTTGGTCCAAATGTATCAAATGTGTTTTGTTTGTTTGTTTTTACTTCAAAAGTGAAGAGATAATTTCTTCATGTTTTAAAAGTTTCCCTGATTGTATTTTACAGTTTTTATTTCAGAGATTTTTATCCTGTTTTTGAATAAATAAAGATGAAACTCCTCCCTCGTGTGTTCCTGTTGATAACTTCTGAATAATGCAGCTTTCCACTGTCACACTTCAACACCACACAGCTCCCCACTCCACACTGCACTGCACATCTTTAACATGAACATTTTGCAGGACGTGTTCCTCTCACAAAAGCTGATGAAAACTAATATGTTGCAGCTCAAAGGTCAAACTGACTCATTTGACTTAAACTACTGTAACTAATGTGATTAAAACATTAATGTGGTGCATTTCTTCCACTGCCCCCAAACCTGAACAGAAGCTATGTTACATGTGTAATGATGGTGATGATGATGATGCTCTGTTATGGTGATGTTATTAAAGGAGATTTATCAGGATGTTTTGGTTTCTCACAGCCACTGAGAACAGGTGGATGGTTGATCATGCACCAGGTGTCTCTGTACACAATGCTGCTACCTGAGCAGCACAGTCACCTGCTTGTTGTACTCATGTAAAAAAAGCTGCAGAAACTGACATCACTTTGAATTTAGCCTGTGATCATGTGAGGTGATGCTCATGCTGGTGAAGTGGTGTTTGGGTGGCAGCAGCTTCTTACCTGCTCCTGAGTCAGACCTCTGTACCGTATCCCTCCATCTCTGGGTGGGCGGATGATACCACAGCCTGAAACAGACGCACATCATCAGGGAGAGAAGGAAAAGACAAGGCTGCTGTTTGATGTTAATCAGCTGTAGATCAACCTGCTCCTGAACACTGGTCAGTGCATGGAGCTCTGAAACACAGGAGTCAGACCAGCAGTGAGCAGATACAAAGTAACTTCATCACAGATACAGAAGTTACTACATGAACAACACAAGACTCTGATCATCAAACATCCTGTCCAAACAAATCTGTGGTAGTGACCTCAGAGGACCAGTAGTGTCTCTAAACCAGCTCTCAGGAGGGAACCAGGACAACCAGTTAGACCAGTGTTAGTGGCAGAGAGCTGAACGTAGAGACCAACAGGAGGGAGAACGATCCCACAGTGGTTCAAACCCACAGTGAAACCTGCTGGTGGGAGGTGTTTACATGTCCTGCAGTTGGACACCTGCACTGAGACCTTCTTCAGAGACATGCTTCACCCTCTGGTTTGTGTCTTTGTGGACCAGGATTCATGGTGCAGCAGGAGGATGATCCAAACACACCTCAAACATTTGAAATGAACACCAAAGAAGACCGAGGAGGTGTGACTGTGGTGGACGTACCTCCACAGTCAACTCAGCCCCACTGAACATGAATGGAGACACTTGAAGACTGACAAAGACAAATACTCCTGACGTGACCAGAAGATCTTTAAAGACTGTCACATGATGCTGGGAGGATAAGAGTTGTCAGGTTGGACTTCATGCAGCTCGAGTGCTGCTGTCACTGAAGCAAACAACACAAAGAAATCTGCTCATTGCACCAACAAAGCTGTAAAGGACGTAGAGAAGACCACAGCTTCCTGTTGTTACTGTGTAAACTTTATGAAGACAGAAAGTCAGAGGGTGGAGGTGGAAGCAGAGCTGCACCAGGAGCTGCAGTGGCTAAAAAGGCATATTGCAAAATAACTATTTCCACAGCCTGGCATGAAAAAACAGATGGTGAGTGATGGTGACTTGGCACCAGGGAAATGTGTAGAAACTGGTGTTTCAGTGAAGCTCAAACAATATGAAGAATCCCATGGATTCAAACTCTGTGAACAGTGTTCAAGAAAAAAACAAAAACTTAAAGCTGCGACTTGATGAAACTGCCAAAGAAGATGAAGAGAGGCCTGATGAGTGTTGGCAGGTAAAACCATGGGAAGCAGCATGTTTGGCCACAGTGACTGTGTGGTGGTATGACACATGGGGGCGGGGCTTTGCTGATGTGGGAGTGCATGAGTGCACAAGCTTAAAAAGTTCAGCTGGAAAAACTGATAATGATCCTAAAAAGACAGTAAAGAAATCTGTTAAAAAATAAAATTAAAATTAAAATTAAAATTCAGAGCAAAAAAGGCTAAAAATACCCAAAAAACCTCAAATTTCTCTTTTTTTAAAAAGGAAAACGTGAGGGTTTCTTTTAGCAAAGACCTAAAATATCCCCACCAATCAAAATGTCACAATTATTTGTTTCCTATTTAATTTAGGAAACTACAACTGTTCTACTTTATATTATCATATTTTCAAACTTGGAGCATTTAGTGACAAAAACTTTAAAAATAAGACACTGGTTCATGGTAATTTGGTGAAGATTTGTTTAATTCCTGTACAACTATAATAATTCATTTAAAAATACTGATAAAAGTGTTTTTATCAGTTTCATTGTTTTACACATGCAAATCATTTTTATTAAACATTAAAAAGACAAAAAAAGATCTCTACAAAACAAAGCTGCACATGTATTTTAATGATGAAAACTGAATAAGCTGGTTGTTTTCCATAGTTGTACAGTAAGTTACAGTCTGTTTACAGCACAGAAATCACACAAGAGTTCAAAAAAAGAAAAAGTGAAAAGATCAATATTATTATAAGTGAAGTGTGAAGTGACTGAGTCAGACCCTGACTTCAGGTTTTTCACCTTTGGAGGATTTACAGTGGAGAGAGAAAGATCGTGACAAAGAGCAGGTGACTGGTCTGTGACCATGTCCAGAGGGACCCAGTCTGTCATCTGCAATGAAGGAGGACATACCACCTTATCCCCATGTGGGCTTTTTGTCCATGTCTCAGGCAGCCATGTTTTTACATGTAAATCATTCTGTGTGAGAGGATAAATGAGACAACAGCAGCACAAGGTGAGTCACACAATAAGAAAGAAGTGTGATGAAGGCCTCTCAGATATTATTACTCCAGTGTTCAGCAGCCGGCCACTAGATGGAGACGGCTCTTCTGTTTTCAGCACATGATGAAGGAGCAGCAGCCTGGTTTCAGGCAGGAGACTCACTCGTTATTCACATCAGTGATTTTTCTCTTGTAAGACAGCGTTTATGTTTGTTGCTGCCAGAAGAACCTATTTGTCAACTGAGCAATGGTTTCAAGTGAAGAAATTGTGCTTTCAGTGGGATGGAAACAGCTAATGGAGGCAGCTGGGGCCTCACCAGCAGGGAGGAGACACATTTGCATGTTGAGACTGAGACTGATGTACTTAAAGGTTTAGGCTCCAGGACAAAAAGCAGAGATGTGGAGTGTGACAAAGGGTCGTAAAGTTAATTCTGCCACCCCAATTCTCTCTGCCTCAAAGGCTTTGTATTTTCAAAGTAGTTTTATCAAAGAATATTTAGCGATTAGTGACGGCAACAAGCACTCACTGTTTACATGCAGTGCTGAGACAAGGCTGCACAGAAAAGCAGAGAGTAGCTTGTCATTTTGAATCATACATTCAGAGTTTTCAGTGTGGAGTTATTTCTGTGTGGTAATAATTCCAAAGCACATTTAAATACTAACACTGAACGATGTCATCTTCTCAATGACCTTAGTTAAACCATCAAGTTCAAAACTGCTGCTTAATGGTATTTGTTGCAAAAATGTATTGACCTTAGGAGACAAAGACTCCACAGAGGCCGTTGTTGTGGTCAGCTTCCACATCTTCTCCAGCTCTTCTTTCAGACCTTGGTGTTGCTGCAGCTTTTTATGATCCTTCTTCCTGATGTAGTGATTGCTTGTGTCTCCTTCAAAGCTCAGGTCCTCTACCAGAGACCTGGGAGCCTGAGGGTTCTGTGCAGGATCTTAGCTGTTCCTAGGATTGTGCTCTTCTGGACCAAGATCTCCACCGAGCTGGTTCCAGTTCTAGTTCAGAGCCAGTGTCTGACTTAGCACCAGTTCTTTGTGTTTCCAATGTGTAAGCTCCAGGTGCTAAAAACCGATGCTTAGCAAGCACGGAGTCTCTGCTGGGCCAGAGCTAAGCACATCACGGGCTGGGGCGGGGTCATCGTGACTGACGAGGAACATTACAAACATAGAACCACCATTTTTAAAACAACAGCTAGTGAGTAGTGTAGTAGAGTAGTGAAATCAACCAAATATGGAGAATAAATTAAAGCAGCAATGTTCTGAGGAGGAGACTCAGTGTTTCCTGTGGTCTTCTACCAAAGTCCAGGAAAAGTTAGAGGGAGCCTCTCGGACCGAGCCAGTCTTCAACTGGATATGAGCGGAGCCTCCACCAGCTCCTTAATAAACTGTAAAAACTCAATAAAGACACAGGGGGCATAAGAAAGACTAAAAACACTACAACAGCAACATATGCACTAATGTACTGACATTTTACGGTGACACAATGACATGTCTCCAACCTGGCTCCTTGTCAATGGAAAACCAAACTGGTTCTTAGGTAAAACAACATTTGAACCAACCAAGCACCAGCACCGAACAAGCACCCGGTTCTTCTCTGTGGAAATGGTAAGATGGTGCTCCTGGTATCTGTTGGAGCCATCCACCCAGCTTGGGGGTTACTGCCCCTAGTGCTCCGATCACCACTGGCACCACTGACACCTTCATCCCCCACATCTTCTCTAACTCCTCTCTGAGACCTTAGTTCTTCTCCAGCTCCTCATGTTCCTTCTTCTTGATGTTGCTGTCACTCAGGATCTCTACATCTACCACTACCTCAGTCCTCTGCTGTTTGTCCACCACCACTATGTCCAGATGACTGGTCATTACCATCTTTGTCTGGATCTGAAAGTCCCACAGGATCTTGGCACGCTCGTTCTCCATCACCTTTGGGGGCGTCTCCCATCTCGACCCTGGGACCTTCAGTCCATACTCAGTGCAGATGTCTCTGTACACAATGCTGCTACCTGGTTGTGTAGCTCCAGGTTTGATTTACCTGCAGCATCTTGCAGCCTGCTGTGATGTGCTGCAC
>OOFC01033287.1:0-12479 GCA_900323345.1 Pseudochromis fuscus | reverse complement strand
CAGTGTCAGTCATGCTGGGTCAGTGGTGGCCTCTGCAGTCAGATTATGCAAACAGTCCTTTAATATGACCTTTACTTTACTTGTACTGACCTCTTATTTATGTGTATTTATGACAGACAAACACACACACATGCATGTTTCATAATATTTACTAAATGATATTTTCTGTCTCTCTCAGCTCAATCGTGGGAGACACCGACCACTGCAAGCAATCAGAGTCCAAACCCCAACAACCCGGCAGAGTACTGCTCCACCATCCCCCCTCTGCAGCAGGCTCAGGCCTCGGGGGTGCTCAGCTCCCCCCCTCCCACCGTCATGGTGCCCGTCGGAGTCCTGAAGCAGCCCGGTAACGAGGGTACGACCTTTTTACTAAGAATAAAAATACTATTTATTTTTCACCTTTCCTGGTGACACTGCCCTTCAGCTGCATTGAAGTAGTACTTTTCATTTACATAAGCCTGTGGTGTTTCACAGCGAGACACTGAGGTGGTATTTGTGTGTCTCTCTCTGACGTGTAGGGTCCCTCTCACGAGAGCAGAGGAGGGTGTGGTTCGCTGACGGGGTCCTACCTAACGGGGACACGGCAGAGTCGCCCAAACCTCCTACCTCCAGCGCAGCCCCCTCTCAGTCTCTGGCCATCTCCTCGTATTCAAATAAATCCTCCGCTGCTGAGTCCTCTGAGGTAGGCCTGGCATGAAAAACATTCAGCCCCAACTAATGCTATTAGCTTAGATCAGACGGTTATATTAGCTGCTCTGCTGTTAGCTGAAGGAAACCACAAGGAACTCTTTCTGTGGGATTTTGTGGTGGTTTAGTGGCTGGGTCACGGACTGTAAACAGAGTTCAAAACAAACATTCCTCATTGCAGGATCAGAATCAGAAATCCCAGCAGACTGAAATCCTTAATGCTGGAATGTACTTCACTGTTCACTGTAAACCAACATAACATGACTAAAACATGGAAGTTGGCCGCATAGCAAATAACAGAACAACAAGTTTGGATGTGGTTGTTTGTGTGGTCGTACTCATGGAGGAGTGTCAGCTGTCAGGATGATTCATGGCCTGTTGATCAGAGGGATTGTTTTGAGTCTCAGATGGTGTGATGATGCTGTGCTGACAGAACATTAGTGTAACATCAGACTTTGACATGTGACAGTTCTACTATTGATACATTTACTGGGAAATGTTCTTGTTAAGAGAGCATGAGTCCTTTTGATGAGTTCACTGGTGGCACACCACTGTTTTACAAAGACTCCCGCTGTGCTTTTTTAAGTGTTTTCACACTTTAGCACCTTGTAATGTGTCAATAAAAGGGAAGAGAGAGAGAGCGTTCAGCTCAGCTCAGCTCAGGAGGACGATTAAACTCCTTCAGTTTAACTGGTCACAGGGAGATACTACTCAGCAGATAAAAACAGATGTATGACTCTGGAAGTGATCTCAGTTAGGTAGATTTATAACAGACCGGTTATGTGGAGGCAGCAAGGGTTTAACAAAAGATGCAATCAGTTTGTGTTGTTGTGTACAAGGAAGTAAATGTCAATTATCAGAATTTGAGTTTCAGAGTCCTCACTATATAAATGTCTTCTTGGTTTTAGGGCATCAGGCGACTGTATACTCAGTAAATACATTTTTCCACAAGCTGGTAGTGTACATGAGGTTTATCAGAGCTATAGTAATAAAAACAGCTGTTGGAGAATGGTTGACAGTTGATGTTTACAGTAAATCGTACAGTAAAGTTGCTTCTATAGTCCAACAGCAGTGAGTTGAAGAGACCTGCAAAGCTGTGATAGGTCTGTGTGGGTTCATATTACATGTTAGCATTTTTTCCACTGTTTTTATTGATCACTGCAGCTTTAAGGAAATGCAATACAGAAAGGCAGGAGTGTCCATTTAAATACACCAATTCTTGACATATACAAGTATTTTTTTTTTCTTCCATTACTGGAAATGTGCTTTTAACAGCACAACCTGACAGTGCAGAAATACTCTGATATTCATGTTTAATAACTGGAAGGTTTGTGTAATGGTTTCTATTCAAGAAGCAGATCAGTCATTTCTACCATTGTTTTTTTTAATATACTTGTATAGTAAAATATGAATAATAATTTCAATGAAACACACAATACAATCAATAAAAACAAGGTTAACAAAGTTTTTAAAGTTTAAAATGAAGACTCAGAGTTAGCTTGTGTAATTCTTTATAGAAAACTATTCCATAGTTGTCGAACCTTTACTGTTAGTGTCCTGTCTGATCGTACATTGTACATGAGATGATGCATTTGTAATCCCACCTGTTTCCACATGAGCTAAAGCCCAGAAGTGCACATTAACCTGTGATTGTAGCTGCTGCTCATTACAATTATCTATAGTTACTGATTATGATCTCCCAGCCATGAGCACCCCCTCAGGTACTGTCTCTGTATTATTACATCTCACTGTGTGTTTGTAACCTGCAGCATATCTAACTCCACACCCCTGCTCCTCTTTTCCACCCTCAGGCAGCCCACACCCCTGTTGCCCCGGTGGGCAGCCCTGTGGGCAGCTCTCTCAGTCTGATCCCGGAGGACGGGCTCCCTCCCATCCTCATCTCCACCGGAGTCAAAGGAGGTACGGGAGGCCACATCACAGGTGCTTGCCCTCATCCTCACCATTCTGCTGCCTCCTCATTGCTCCGTCAGCTGCTGTGTTCGTGCTCGTTCACCATGTTTCTCATGTGCTTTATGTCACCGCTCATGTTTCGACCACTCATTGCCAAGAAGGGGGAGGAGATTTGTACATGGGAATGCTGTGATGGTGTTTTCAATGATGCTCACTTGTAACTCCTTCAACCACCTTCACTCCTTCTCATTCTCACGTCTCCACCGTCCCTCATCCTCTGTTCTTCTTGTTTGTCTAACGTTTCTTTGACTCCTCCCTCTATCCGTCTCCTCTCTTTCTGCTTCACCCCAACTCACCTGCAGATTACGCGGTGGAGGAGAGGCCATCAGAGATTGTCCTCATGCAGCAGCTGGAGGAGGGAGGCCCCGACCCGCTGGTCTTCGTGCTCAACGCTAACCTGCTCGCCATGGTCAAGCTTGTGAACTGTGAGTTACCTCTGCACCTCTTCAAACACTGACTCTTTTTGGAAAAACGGTAGCGAGCGTGCGGACCCACTGCTAAATTAATAATTTTATGATGACATAAGGGGAACGGTAAAATACATATTTGCAATTTATAAATTTTTTATGATTCCTGATTTAGCTGTTTTACTTGTGAATTACTGAGTAGCCACATGGAAACATACCCAAATGCCTGTGGAGTTCTTTCAAGCCCCTTCTTTTAGACAGTAAGACAGTAACATTGTAGCTTTTTTGCTACATTGTTTCTTCACACATTAAAACAACATCCCATCAAGAGCCTCAGTGCACAGCAGAGATACACTGCACACAACCGTGTCCTCTGGGATCAGCACAGCCTCCTCCTGACAGGACGTTCTGCTGATTGGAGCCTTATATTCCTTACTAACTTCTGTTTATGTGATAAGATCGGTTTTTATTTTCTCAGTGAACAAAGCCTGACGTGTTGATCTAAGTATTTGATCACTTTTGGTTTTTGGATTCAACAGATGATGTTTCCATGAATTGTTTTTAGATCTCACACCCCTCGGTCCAGCCATGATTTGATGCTGAAAGCGTCTTTTCTCAGAATAACAGTTTGACTTCTGACATCATTTAGCTCTGATTGGCATTTCTCAATATCACGGTGCTACGCTGTGTTCTCCTGAAAACTTAAGACACAGATATTTGTATCAGGTTACGACTGCAGGCCAGTGTACTTTGACAGACGTCTGATGAGTCGATCATCTGTACAAAGCTCTAATTGACGGATGAAACTCAGAAATCTGAACTTTTTGTACAAAGAAGTTAACATAACTGATCTAATGAGGGTGAATAATTTGAAATGTTTCTGAATCCTCAAACTTTCTGATTATTTCCAGCTTTACATGAAAACATGACATCACTGTTTGTGTTTGAAAGAGATACAGCAAATGTTGATGGCTCTGATGTCACTTTTTAACACGTTTGCTCCTCCCCAAACCCACAGACGTAAACAGGAAGTGCTGGTATGTGACGACTAAGGGCATGCACGCCGTCGGCCAGGCGGAGGTCGTCATTCTGCTCCAGTGTCTTCCTGACGAGAAGACCGTCCCTAAAGACATCTTCACTCACTTCGTGCAGCTCTACCAGGAGGCCCTCAGTGGTAAGAACAGGACCTGCAGCTCCACTAGGAGGCTCACTAACGAAATTAGACCACCTCCACTGTGGGGCCCTCTTGGGAGGGAGATAGCAGCTCATTAGTAGATCTGTCTGGAGGTCCACAGGTGAAGGCCTGTCTCAGTTTCAGGCTGCCCAGTTAAAAATGAGCAAACTGCTGTAATGTGGTGTAATACAAGGGGAAAATGTCTGAGCTCCACTTCTGGTCCCATAGAGACCACAGGTGCATCGAGTCCAGCTCTATTTGGAAACCAGGCTACTGTCCACTGCTGTGTCTGTTTCCATGAAAAATGGTGCAAACATTAGCGTCCAGCTGTCAGCTCACCTCCCTCCAGACGTGACGCCTCACCGCCGCTTGTCCTAGCGTTCTTAACTCCGTATGCTGCAGAGCAAAAACAGCTAATATCGGCTGACTTTGACGGCTCGCTCCCCTCAGGCTCTTTCCTTTTTCATATTCACACTGGAGCACTTTCAGGCTGGTGGAAAGGAGCCATATTGTGCACGTCGTCCCTGATTAAGTCGTGTCAGTCGGGCCTCGAGAAAGAAGTGCTGGCTTTAGCAAGTCCCGACTGCTGAGCTTTTTCTTGTCATTAGGGTTATTGTGCGATGTGCCATCTAAAGCCATTGATCCCTGCTACAGATAATTAGAAACATGAACCCTCTGTGGATGATATGAGGTTGTAGAGCGAGCAGGCAGGTTTTCATCCACTGCTGTAGAACTCAGTACAAACTAAGCAAGGCTTCTTATCCACCCCGGGTAATCCAGGGATACACAGAGAGCCTCTGCCTTTCATATCTGTCTTTTCTTTAAGAGGATGAAAACTCACATTTTTCCTTCTGTGCTTTTCATTTGTTTTTCTTTAACATTTTTCCTTCATTTCGTCGTCCTCAACTCTTTTCTGGTTTCCTTCACATCACTCCCTGCTTTTATTCTTTCCTCCTGATTACCTATTTTGTTACTCCTTCTCTCTCTTTTCTCCGTCCTTCTTCATCTGACATCTCCTGTATCACTAACCTTTCTCCTCCTCGTCTTCAGGCAACGTGCTGAGCCACCTGAGTCACTCGTTCTTCACGCAGAGCTTCCTGGGCAGTAAGGAGCACGGCGGCTTCCTGTACATCAGCCCCTCCTTCCAGTCTCTGCAGGACCTGCTGCTGCCCAACCCGCCCTACCTCTTCGGCATCCTCATCCAGAAGTGGGAGACGCCTTGGGCCAAGGTGTTCCCCATCCGCCTCATGCTGCGGCTGGGAGCAGAGTACCGATGTGAGTGGAGAGGAACAACCACACTACATACTGTGTAGTCGTAGTGATTAAGAAATAATTATGATGCCATTATGGGAATTTAATGAGTTGAAGTTCCCATTTAGTTTTCTGTGTGCATAAAGAAAATTAAGATTAAAGCACAAAAATGTGAATTTTCAGAGAGACAGAAAAATAACAGAATCACTGAGGATGTATTTTAGTTATTGAGTTTCATATATTCATGGTTACAATGCTGGATACTTACATCAGATATAGTCAACATTTCAAACAGTGAGGGAAACATATGTACAAGTGCATGTACACCTACTGATAGGAGCAGACACAGAAAAGACTTTCTGAGCAGGTAATGAGTGTAATATCTTCCCAACAGAGACGTCCTGCTGTGACCTTTGTTGCTGCAGTTCTGTTGACTCTGATATTCTGGACCAGATTCAGCCTCCGACATGTGCAGGAAAAATCGAGAAGTTGTTTATTTTGAATCTAGAGAAAAGTCATGTTGTTTTTCATGTTCACAGTCTGTTTTCAGAGAGTGGATGAACTGAGAGGCTGCACAAAAGGCCAGAATATGAAAAATGAAGAATTGAACTTTAAAATGATGCAGAGCTCCTCGAGTAGAGTCCCTTGAAATAAGCTTAGTCATTTCTCTTTTAACATAATCATCTTGCACACTATGTGAAAAGTCTAAAAAAAACAAGGGTAACAAACAAATACCCGAGTCTTCACAAACTAGAATCAGTCTCCAAAAGTGATGATAAACTCATCTGTTACAAAACCTGATTATAAAACATGCTGGATTAACAACAGTGCTTGCTGGAGGTGGCACCTCATGCTTGAATTAAATTAAATAAACTTTCACCTGCAGATCAGCTTAAATTAAACACGTATAAGAGTGAAGTTATTTTTAAAACGGCACCAAGACAGATTGTCCAGTCTCAAGCATTGACGTCAGAACCAAAACATTAGCAAGTTAAATGTGGATTTTTCTGGAGGAGCGTGTGAGTATTCTCTAATGGTTTGTTATGGTAAAATATTAAGATCCAGGTTGATCTGCAGAGCTTAGTGTGTCAGCTGTCAGAGGAAGCCTGTCGACTTCACACATTTCCCACAGCTTCCCACACCAGCCAGGAACTCTTGTGAGGGTTTTTTTTTTTTATCATCAAGGCTCCTCTCCACCAAATCCTCTTCCCTCTCAGCCAGACCCGCCCGCACAGAGCACCGCCTGGCTCTGCTAAGCCTCTCGCCTGCATCCAGCAAACACTTCATCGAATACATTAACAAAGCGACACACAGTCCAAGCTCTCAAACACAAATTGTTCACATCGCAGTGAAATTAATCCACGGCACAAACAGCGCTCCTCTCTGCGCTGTCACCTCTCACCTTCAGGGCCGGCCGGCAGAAACCTGCGACACTCGGATCCCCGCTGAACTGCAGATTGAGGCTCAGATAGTGTTTTTTTTTTTTTATTGCTAATGAGAGTTTGTAGGCAGATCTTATTTCCAGCTGTTTGCTGAGATAAGGCTAAAAATAGTCTTCTAAGAAGCTTTGGTTGGTGAAGAAAAAAGGCAGCCTTATTTTTCACTTGTGGATCAGAAGTGTCCTCCTTACTGCAGGCTCACTTCACTGTTTGATTTGTGGGGTCTCCTGTTGAGTAAATTAGCTGTAAAAACAAAAAAGTACCGTATTTTCTGGACTATAAGCCGCTACTTTTTTCCAACGCTTTCAACCCTGCGGCCTAAACGCTGGTGTTTCTCATGTATCGGTGGCACGAAGCTCGTTAGCTTTTACAAGCTAGCAAGCTCCGTGCCGCCGCTACATTTAGCCTCGGTCAGAGTGGACCACATGAAACTGTTCGAATAAATTCAATAGCGGCTTATGGACAGGTGCGCTCAATAGTCCGGAAAATACGGTAATAAAGCCACGATGAACACTAAAATGATCTTTTAACTCTATGTATTTCCATGATCTGTGAATGACTGTCCATTACTGTATTTGGTTTTGCAGTTTATCCGTGTCCACTGTTCAGCGTTCGCTTCAGAAAACCTCTCTTCGGTGAGACCGGTCACACCATCATGAATCTGCTCGCAGTAAGTGCTTCATGTTTTTTGTATTTTTTAGGTTAAAGAACGTTTCATCCTGAGGAAATGTAACATTTACCTGAAATGTAATGTTAAGCTGCAGATATCTGATTTAAAAAAAAAACAAAACAAATTGAATTGACTCGTTTCTGTTTGTCCTTTTCTGTATCAGGACTTCCGTAACTACCAGTACACGCTGCCGGTGGTCAAAGGTCTGGTGGTGGACATGGAGGTGAGGAAGACGAGCATCAAGATCCCCAGTAATCGATACAATGAGGTGAGTGTCCAGCGTTTCTGTTTCTAATGAGCTTTGGTACCAGAGTGACTGTTTCCATTACAGAGGATGGTCATCAAAACAAGGTGACTGTCACCTCTGTGGTTCTGGTCCAACTGCTGCTCAGAGGGACCACACTAATAACAGATACTGAAGAAGTGTGGCATGAAGTCAGGTATCTGTATATATTAATGTAAATTTATTTCACAAAGTTTTACATCAATATAATCAATCACTTTGGTATTTTCTGGTATTTAAGTCACTGAAAACTTTCCTCAGTCGATTTCCTGAAGTGTTTCATCTGTTTTCCTCACTTCTAGCTGCAGCTAAATATTATTTCGATGAATTGTTTAGTCCCTAAAATGAAAAAATATCAATCACAATGTCCCAGATTTCTTGGAACATATTCTAATTGCTTGTTTCTTTCCAACCAACAGCTCAAAGCCAAAAGATACAAAATTTAATCGAATCCAAAAGAGAGTGAAGCAGAAAAAGAAGCTTCTCGTTTGTTTTGCTCACATTAAAACGAGATGCCGCTAATGGGGGAAAAAAAGGACAAATCACCACTGTTTGAGATGCACAAACATGTTACCATGGTAACCAAATGATCTTTTATGTCTCAGGCTTTTCATGCAGGTTGTTTTCCAAAACGTTTGTGTTCAAAGGATGAATTTATTAGATATTTACGTGTTAGATTTGTTGCTCTGCTTCACTTTAACACCACAAATAAACTACACAGGAGCTGGTTGTTTGGGTCACACAAAAGTTTGACTGACACACCAGATGTTACCAGATGTTCTCACACGTAAACTTTAGAAACAGATGCCAGACACGAACTGAATGAAACCCTCCATCAGCCTCATGACGTCAGAGCAGGAGCTTCTTTCTTTGTAAACATGTTGGTTGTGTGTAGGTGAAACATGACAAACTCTCCAGAGTCCCTGCAGCTGAACATTCAGCATCGGCTGCCCACGTGTTATAACGCCGCTGCCTCGAGGGTGTGAATGAACGTCCGAGCACAAGAAGTGACACACACACACACACACACAAGCAGCATTTGGCTGAGAAAACGAGCCACGGTGGAGAGAGTGGTGCCGGTTGTAGCGTTTGGCTGCTGATGCAGTAACAGATGGGAACCCAGTAATGTGAAGTGGGGACCGTTACTCAACAGCTTGCAGGCGAGCCTTCAGCGCAGCAAGTGGTTAAAACCCTCCAGATTTTCAGTTTTATTTCTGATTTGCAAAGGACGGCTTCAAAGAGGCGCAGAGGACGGGGATTTAGCAGAATGAATGTGTGGGATCTCTCCACTATTGATATCCACCCGTGTCAGTGTCTCTTTCCACAATCTGTCATCTCAACGCCATCCCATTTAAACTGAGGACTTTACCCACAAGCCCACTGCAATTAGGCTTAACCAGACAGCCTCTCTTAAAGCCTTTTTCCTCAGCACACACCCAGAGGGCCGCTCAATTAGTCGCGCTTATTATTTGTCCTTTGCAGCTGATGAAGGCCATGAACAAGTCCAACGAGCACGTGCTGGCCATGGGGGCGTGCTTCAACGACCGGGCCGACTCCCACTTGGTGTGCGTCCAGAACGATGACGGGAACTACCAGACGCAGGCCATCAGCATCCATCACCAGCCACGCAAAGGTGCTGACACAGAAACCGAGTCATCACATTCAATACTTCCTTCATCTCTCAGTCCGACGTCTGGAAGGATCTGTTTCCCTGAACATCCTCCTCCTCCTCCTCCTCCTCCTCCTCCTCCTCACTGTTTGTCTGAAAAATCACTAAACCTCTTTGTGAAGTTGAACTTTAATTATTTTCCTCTTTGTTTTGTTTTGTTCAGTTACTGGAGCCTGTTTCTTTGTGTTCAGCGGTGCTTTGAAAGCCTCGTCTGGCTTCTTAGCCAAGACCAGCATTGTGGAAGGTGAGAACTGTAGAAACTAACTCTACATATTGGCTGCAAATATTAGTTTAATTTATTTGTTTCCTCACAAGGTTCATAAAGCAGAAAGAACTGGCAGAAACTGCAGAGCTCGGAGCTGGACACGTGAAGACAGATTGTGTTGTAGTTATTTTTCAACATCTTGTGGGGAATAATTCAAACTAATAAAATCTGCTTCATAGCAATATTAGTTTTTTTGCATTTAATGTACTGTTATATAAAAATATTTTCTAGAAAACTCCTCATGTTTAAAAATCTCAAACCCGTGAATGTTTGTTACTTTTTTGATAAATGACTAAAAGCAGGTCCTGCAGTAATTTATTATGGTGCCTTCTTGAAGTATGAGTCTTGTTTAAAATATGTGCAGCAGGTAATGAGATGCTGCAGTTTGCCTCCTAATGTGATTCAACCTCCAAAAATGCTGAATCCGACACTTCCCCTGGAATCAATAGGAATATTTTTTCATTAGTAAACACAGACGTGTATCGAGCCTTCAAGTTCAAACAGGTAAAGTGTAAAGTTTCCTCCTGATGGGATAATCCCGCTGATCCCCACAAGTATCTTCATGTATGAAATCACCTGAAACGGCTGAAGCTGTTCAGTAGTTTTCTGTCGACTCGTCTCTCCCTGCAGCTCAGTTGTATTAATGGATCTTTTCCTTTTAGATGGGGTGATGATCCAGATCACAGCGGAGACCATGGACTCCCTACGGCAAGCCCTGAGGGACATGAAGGACTTCACCATCACCTGTGGTAAAGCCGACCAGGAGGAGAACCAGGAGCTCGTCCACATCCAGTGGACGGAGGACGACCACAACTTCAACAAGGGGTGAGACGTGAGCAGACGAGTAGAGGGAGGAGGCGGGAAGAGACGCGTTTCTGTCACGGACAATTGAACTGATAGTTTCCCAGACGCTGCGTTTTACTGCTTTGCTGTAAAAGCTCGTTTCGCTCAGGGAAGCTCTGTGGAGGGAGATGGTGGTGGATGAAGTGGTGTGACATTAGAGTTGAGATACAGATGGAGGCAAAACATTTTACAGCAGTCTGACTAAAAATCTGCTCATTCAAAAGTCAATCACTTGATTAGCTTGGTTGTAACCTCGTCATGCTGCTGTCACAGTCGTACAGTACAAACAACTTTGATTCTCTGGAGTCCTAAACAAGACGGAGACACAAGAACCATGTCTGTAGTTGCACAAAAAGCAGCAACTGTCTCTGCAATCGTTGGGTTTCAGGGTTAAACCGATTTCTATACTCCCATCATATCCATTCTGTTCCAAGATTTTACAGGATATATATATTTTATTTTCTACCTACTTCTGTGATTTATTTGTATTTTTTTTTAATTGATCACTGTTGTTGTGTTTGTTCAGCGTCATCAGCCCAATCGATGGGAAGTCCATGGAGTCCATCACCAGCGTCAAGATCTTCCACGGCTCAGAGTTCAAAGCGAACGGCAAAGTCATCCGTTGGACTGAGGTAACACACACACACACACACACACACACACACACACATACACACACACACACACACACCCTGCTCATTTAACTGAGCATCAGTGAGGACATCCGGCCAACGCTGACGTCTCACTGGACAAAATGTTTTTTTACGCTGTGTCCCACGAGGCTGCAGGTTTATGAACTGAGGTGACAGTAAAATGTGACGTGTCGCAGGCTGGATGTTTTCCTGCTGCATGTGAGGAGAGGTTCAGCAGCTTCACTGGTGGTTGTAGACCTGTCCGGTGCAACCGCTTTACCTCCATCAGTATAAACAAACCTTATGGATCTATTGTCCCAGAATCAGAGTCCTGTTTGACCTTAATTACCTCTAATATATCTTATACCTATCAACTATAAGAAAACCTGACCTCTGTGTCTGTTAGATTTATTGATTTATTATTTTTTTTATTAACTCAGTGTCTCTGTGATTCCTTCAGGTCTTCTTCCTCCAGAGTGAAGACCAGCCCAACGGTCTGAGCGACCCAGCCGACCACAGCCGGCTGACGGAGAACGTGGCGAGAGCTTTCTGCATGGCGCTGTGTCCCCACCTGAAGCTGCTGAAGGAGGACGGCATGGCCAAACTGGGACTGAGGGTCACGCTGGACTCCGACCAGGTAGGATGAGGAGGAGGTTTGGATGTTACTCACCCACATGTGGTCAGTGTGTAGATTCTCCTGCTTCACCTGTGTCTACCTCTGCAGGTGGGTTACCTGGCGGGGAGTAACGGGCAGCCCCTCCTGCCTCAGTACCTGAGCGACCTGGACAGCGCTCTGATCCCCGTCATCCACAGCGGGGCGTGTCAGCTGAGCGAGGGTCCCGTCATCATGGAGCTGGTCTTCTACATCCTGGAGATCATCTCCTAGGAGCTCGAGACGACACGTTCAACAAACTTCACCTTTGAACTTTTTCTCTCTCTTTTTTTTTTTTATTAAACCTTCTGACATCATCTCACAGCTCGGCCGTTCCTCCATCGTCTCCCTTCAGCCGTTTGCACTTCAAAAGAACCTGAAAACTGTGCCGTGCCGCGCCAGGCAGGGTAGCATTCCTCCAGTCGAACCTATGCATCCGCCCGCCGTCTGATTGGCTCCAGAGGTCGTCTGAGGCCCGGGGAAGCTCCGAGCAGGATCACCTGTCGCCTCAGCCGTCAGGTGACTCCACCTCCACA
>OOFC01033279.1:28545-36045 GCA_900323345.1 Pseudochromis fuscus | reverse complement strand
TAAAAATATACAAATGTAGCAATAGTCTTTTTCCATTTTGTCCTCTCGCTTTGTCTTTTCCATTTGTCTTTAGCTGTCAATCAAATGTCTGTGGGCTGGTCCAAAGACAAAGAATATTGCTACATTTGTTTATTCTTTATTATTGATTCTTTCATTGATTCTCTTTATATTTCCATTTATTTCCTGTGTATTATGGCACTCCTGTGATTCCATATCCAATCATCTACTCTCTCATCGTTGTGTCATCTGCATGATGTAAGGCACAAACTATTCTCAGCTCGGCTGCAGGAAAAAGAGCCCGGCCTCTTTAGGACACAGTACTGTTGGCAGCAGGTACTGATTTCCACAGCTGGCGTACTAGTACAGTTTTTAAAGTGTTATTTTCAGTCAAAATAAAGAAATTGTCCTCATGATTTTTATTTGTATTTTTACCCCTCTAGTTATTTTCTTTTACGTCTCCTTGCAGATGTCTCCAGAACTACATCCCTCCTCAGTCCCTGACGCTGTCCTGTCCAGTGTGCAGACAGACCTCCATCTTGCCAGAGAAAGGTGTGGCAGCCCTGCAGAACAACTTCTTCATCACAAACCTAATGGAGGTGTTACAGCGAGACCCCGAGTGCAGCCGACCCGAGGCCTGCAACGCTCTGGAGTCAGGAAATGCATCTACCACCTGTCAGCCCCTTTCCTGCCCCAACCATGAGGGCAAGGTGAGAAACAAAACATCAGATCTGTCAGATTAACCACAAATTCATCACAGTGTTGTTTACTCTGACTGAATCTCATGTGATTTTTTTTTTTCTTTTGTTTTGTGCTCCACTGCGCCACCTGCAGGTGATGGAGTTTTACTGCGAGTCATGTGAGACAGCCATGTGTCTGGAGTGTACAGAAGGAGAACACAGGGAACATGTGACGGTTCCTCTGAGGGACGTGCTGGAGCAGCATAAATCAGCTCTTAAAAATCAGCTGGATGCTGTGCGCAACAGGTGTCGTTTTAAGTACTTTAATCCGTAATTAGTGATGTGATTGCTTTTGCAAGATGTTAGAAATAGTGGAAACATAAAGAATGATGCTTTGAAACCTTTATCCATCGTTGATGTTTCCTCTGACAGACTACCTCAGTTGACAGCCGCCATCGAGCTTGTGAATGAGATCTCCAAGCAGCTCACAGACAGAAAACATGACGCAGTGACTGAGATCAGTAATACTTTTGATGAGCTGGAGAAGGCCTTACACCAACGCAAGACTGCTCTCATCACTGAGGTGGAAAACATCTGCAGCACCAAGCAGAAGGTCTGTGTCTGTCTTTCTGATTTTTTGTCTGGATGGGAAATGGAAAAAATGTCTTAATGTTTTATATTTTAGTAGCAGCATCACTCACTGTCTGCCTCCGTCTCTCTGGATCCTCAGGTGCTTCAAGCTCAGCTGACGTCTCTGCTTCAGGGCAAGGAGAACATTCAAAGCAGCTGCAGCTTCACAGAGCACGCCCTCAGCCACGGCAGTGCCACTGAGGTCCTGCTGGTGCAGAAGCAAATGGGTGAGCGGGTCAGTGCTCTGGCACGTCACAGCTACCCCGAACACCCCCATGAGAATGGACACCTGGAATGCCAAGTAGAGACGGACGGACTGAGGCGCTCCATCCAGAACCTGGGAGTCCTCATCACAACCGGGGCTGTGGGGCACACCAGTGTGGCCACCGGTGAAGGCCTGCGACATGCACTGGTGGGCCAGCACACCACCATCACAGTCACCACCAAAGACAAGGATGGAGAACTGGTGAAAACTGGTAATGCTGCTCTTCGGGCAGAGATTATCTCTGCAGATGCAGTGTGCACCGAAGCTGAGGTGGTGGACAACAAGAACGGCACCTACGAGGTCGGATACACCATCCGCTCCGAGGGGGAATTCACCTTCTCCCTGCTGCTGTACGAGCAGCCTGTGAGGGGGAGTCCTTTCCGCTTGCGTGGCGTCAAACCGTCAGACGTCCTGCAGTCGCCAGACGATGTGAAGAGACGAGTGAAGTCCCCGAGTGGAGGAGGGGGTCATGTCCGACAGAAGGCCGTGCGCAGGCCCTCCAGCATGTACAGCACCACCAAGAAAAAGGAAAACCCAATAGAGGATGAGCTGATCTACAGAGTCGGTGAGTAACTGGCAGTCCTGCTGCTGCTGCTGCTGCTGCTGCTGCTGCTGCTATATATAGTAACTGCTGACTGAGGCGCACACCCGCTGTCTGGAGCACAGATCTCTGGATGGTCTGTGCACCTGATGATGCAGAATATTTAGTTCAGTCTCTCCTCCTTCCTGAACTAAGCTGTGATGCTCACTCACTGTTTCTGTGACAGGAACCAGAGGGAGAGATAAAGGAGAATTCACAAACCTTCAAGGGATCTCCACCTCCAGTAACGGGAGGATCGTTGTGGCAGACAGCAACAACCAGTGTATACAGGTCTGTCACTCTTCACAGGATGTAGATTATTATTATTATTAATTTTTAAACTTTTTATTTATTTCACACAATTAAAACACGTGAAGATGTACAAAACAGTTGACAAACCATTACACATATGTATGCAAAATAAATACACTTCAAAAACAGGAAAAGAGACAGGAAATAAAATTAAAATAAATACATAAATTAAAATTTAAAAAGAAAAAACAAGAAAAGAAAATAAAGAAAATAAAAGGAGGTATTTAGAGCTCTGGTATTGCTTGCATTGTCTACTTTCAGTTGTAATCTTGCTGTAGTTTTCTGTCTGTCCATTGCATTATATTGGGGGTAGCAGCTTACAAGTCTGATGTTGTACTATATTTTGCAGATGGGATATTAAAGTAACGCATCTTCACTTTCCACTCAACTCCCTCCATGTTGGACTATTAATTAATTTGTGTCCACAGCTGAAAGATTCCTCCCAGTCCTCATCCTTTATTATTACGTTTGCCTCCAGTTTCCATCTTTCTTTAACCTCCAAATTATTGTCATCTGATTCATATTGCAAGGCTTTATACATTTTGGAAATTAAGCCTTTTTTTGATTTGTCCTCTGTATATGATGAGCAGTTCTTCCACCTTGGTTGGATGTTTGCTTATTATTATTTTTTAAATGCCATTGTGGGAATTTTCCAGGTGTTCTCCAATGATGGACAGTTTAAGATGAGGTTTGGCGTCAGGGGGCGGTCACCAGGGCAACTGCAGCGCCCCACAGGGGTCACAGTGGATATGAACGGTGACATCATTGTAGCCGACTATGACAACAGATGGATTAGCATCTTCTCCTCCGATGGCAAGTTTAAGGTGAGTGAAAAATAAAGTTTTCATCAGACAAATTTGAAATAAAAGATGAAACACTGACTGTACATCTGCTACAGAGTAAAATCGGTGCTGGACGACTGATGGGACCCAAAGGAGTGGCTGTGGATAAGAACGGACACATCATCACGGTGGATAACAAAGCCTGCTGCGTCTTCATCTTCCAGTCAAACGGGAAACTGGTGACGAAGTTTGGAGCCAGAGGAACATCAGACCGACACTTTGCAGGTACTGATGCTGCCACACACACTCAGAGGATTATTTATTGATCATTTCTCTTACAGGAAAACACTGGAGAGGATCAGTAAATGAAGCTGCGTGTGTCAGGGCATGTGGTCGGGCCAGATTTACAGATATTTTTATTTCCTTATGTTTCTTTACAGGAGGTTCAGATCTCACTGATGAGCAGCATGTGATTGGAGGGCATGTCACTTTTATTTTACAGGAATAAATGCTCTTCATTAACACACAGTTAATGTTTTTATTATAATAATATTTATTTTATTATTGTTACACTTGTTACTTTAAACTGTGAGCATGCACACGGAAATTCACGATGTTCACTTTTGCATGAAGACACTCGTCCCTGCACGTCCCACAGATTTTGGGGAAACTGTAATTTGCTTGATCAGATCTGTGGCAGTGTTTAAGTTGAAACTCACTCGTTCTTTCAATTTCATTTCTCACTTGGACCTTTTCTTTTCTTTTAGAGAAAAGTGGTGCAAACATTGCACTGGAGTCAAAGCTTAGTAAATCTGGCCCTGTTTTCAGTAAGTAATTAATTCAATGTGACTGTGAAGTGAGCAAATAAATCTTTTTTACATGTTGATGCATCAGCTTTGTCGTGTCTCATGTGTCGTCAGAGTCTCTCCAACCACTTTGTGTCTTGTTTTCAAAGTCTAAAAATAGTGTGGAGCATCCTGTTGGATGTTGTGTAGCAGCGGGTGACTCAGCTTTACTCTCTTTGTTTCCTGTGCTGTTTCCAGGTCCTCACTTTGTGGCTGTAAATAACAAAAATGAGATTGTGGTAACAGACTTCCATAACCACTCAGTCAAGGTATGGCTCATTGCTGCGAGTATGTTTGTACCTGAATAAACAGTCTGCAGAAAAACTGGACAAAGCTGCAACAAACCTTTACACAAAACACAGATATAAACATCACACAACAATCAACAAAATGAAAGTTTGTCCTGCAGATTTTTACCGTCTGATTCTCTGCAGGTGTACAATGCAGACGGGGAGTTCCTGTTTAAATTTGGCTCCCATGGAGAGGGGAACGGTCAGTTCAATGCTCCGACGGGCGTGGCTGTCGATGCCAACGGAAACATTATTGTTGCTGATTGGGGCAACAGCCGGATCCAGGTGAGCATGATGAAGATCGGGGTGCTCACTCCTGGTCCTAGAGAGCCCCTATCCTGCATGTTTTAGATGTTTCCCTCTTCCAACACCTGATTCAAATGACCAGCTCATCATCCAGCTCTGTAGAAGCCTGATAACGATCCTGATGATCTGAATCAGGTGTGTTGGAAGAGGGACACATCTAGCAGGATAGGGGCCCTCAAGGACCAGGATTGAGCACCCCTGATGAAGATGAACTGGTCTTCACTGAATGCAGACAGCAGCTCTCTCAGTCAGGGGTGTCCAACTGGTGCCATGGAGGCTGAGACCCTGCAGGTTTTCTTTCCAGCCGGTCACTAAAGCAGGTGATTTTAACCATGAACAAGCAGCTCATCAGTGAGATCAGCTGCTGGAGAGGTGGTTGGAAAGAAAACCTGCAGGGTCTCGGCCTCCATGTTGGACACCCCTGCTCTCAGTGAATCAGTGTCTCATCCGTCCCTCTGTCCTCCTGTGCTGTGTCCCTCACCAGGTGTTCGACAGCTCAGGGTCCTTCCTCTCCTACATCAACACCTCCGCTGACCCGCTGTACGGCCCCCAGGGCCTGGCCCTCACATCCGACGGTCACGTGGCGGTTGCAGACTCCGGGAACCACTGCTTCAAGGTCTACCGCTACCTGCAGTAGAGACCCGAGGCAGAAACCTTCACCACTACGAGCACTGACGACACAGCCAATGTAATCCACAGGGTGCAATGATATTTCCAGTACAGCCTTTTGACGTGCACATCAGCTGACTCCCCAGATGTAATTAAGTGTCTCCTCACTTGATGATGTGTATTGAAGGTTGATTTTCAAGGTGGGTGATGTAGCGTCCTTGGGACATGAAGCTATGGTTTAGAGAAGGTGTTTTGTGGATTGTGCTGGTGATGAATTAAACAGCGGGCAGGGTGGGAGACAGACTGAAGTATGTAATCAGCCATAACTTGTCCAGATGCATGAACTTTTATTTGATCTCGACGCCTCGGCAGCAACACAGCGCACCCATCAGTTGCTTTTCTCATCAACTAGTTAATGCTTCAAGTGAAATGAACAGCGCTCTGCTTTTTCAGCAATGAAATGTAAGATTTCTTATTTACTGACATCTCACATACAAGTGTCACCACCATCTGTGCATTGATTTGCTGTATGTACTGTATATACATAAATGTATATTGTGTATATTAGATCACTGCGTATGTCTGTGCTATGGTTTTGAAACACACACGGCCTTTTGGCTTTTCAGAGTGCAGCAGTCAAGGACTCCAGGATTTAAACATATATGTACGGCAGCTGTTAAAACGAGTGTGCTTTTGAAACATACCCAGCACATGCTTAAAAGAAGAGTGTCATATTTATTGCTAATGTAAGCAGCACAATAATCTTTTTTTGTTAATATTGGTTATTTTAAAAGGGGGAAACAGTGGAAAATGCTAATTTATTTTATTTTATACTAGCTCAGCATTTACAAATTATTTTTCTAAATTGATGTGCTTCTTTGTTTCTCTTTCTTTGGACAAACATCACACTCTCCCTTCATGTAAAACAGAATTCAGTGTTCATCCATATCTGAAACATTTAGATCACAGCTCTTTTCCAAAGCTACCACCTTCTTATCATTTAGAGATACAACAAAAACTAAAATTTACATGAATGATACATTGTTTTTTTGCCTTCAACAGTTTATTAGCTGAACCACCTGTCCAGGAATAATACACATATCTCAGGAAATCATCCAGATTTGATCACAATGTTAATGGGACACTATGATTTTTTAAAATCATGGTGACAGGAGTGTGAGGGACACATCTGGGAGCTTTGTGAAAAAAACTGTTGATCTGTGCAAATGTAACCTAAGATCTAAGAAATGATGGGGATACTGTACAAATTCTGTTTTATAGTATTTGTGGCTTTCATCTAAGAAACAGTTACAAATGTGATTCTGTAAATGACCATTGATCACATTACTAGTGAACACACACACACACACACACACTCTTGGTCCAGTCGTAAGCTTTCTGTTAGATATGAGTTTCTGCTGCAGCGCCCATCACTTCAAAGGAACTCCTGTAACCGTGGAGCTGCTGCTGCTCTTGCGCCCCCTCATGTTCATTCTGTGTAATGTCATTAGAAAACCTGGTGCCACAGCAGGAAACAGAGACCAGGTGCAGCCAAGACCAGGCTCCTGCTCTGACTTCATCACCCCCCAACACAGTAACTCTCCTGAGCGAGGCTGAGCTACAGGACCTGACGAGGATCCAACACCAGAGGTTAAGTCGACCAGGCAGCTGCTGTTTTCTCATGCACCTGATCTGTTGTTTCATTCGTTGCCAAACAGGAGCAGAGACGTCTTTAAAGTGTCCAACGCTCACCTTTTCTGAGATGTGTCTGAAGCATTTTATCCGACCGACTTTGTTTTCTCTATGAATATGCACTGGTAATAAAAGCACATGGTTTACTGAGCTGTTGTGTGTTAATGTGTGTGACTTTCTGCAGGGATCTTTTGTTCATTTTAAATTTATTATGGACAGATGCTCCAAGATGCTGTTGTGCAGTTTCCTGAGGATGGAGGTCACAGTTCATCAGGAGCTAATGGTTACACCTGTGATGTTGTCGCTCAGCTGACTGCAATCAATCAGCTGGGAGGATACATCAGGCAGCTGCTTCACTCAGTCGCTGGTTTGTCTGCAGAGAGTCAACACCATCAGTTGGCTTTCTGGTTTTAGTTTGGGGTGAAAGTCTGGGTTTGAGTGTTTGTGAATTGTTGTGATCAGTTTAGTGATTTCCATGTAACTTCTGGTTTTGGGTCCAGTTCTGTTGTTTG
>OOFC01033279.1:17691-28355 GCA_900323345.1 Pseudochromis fuscus | reverse complement strand
CGAAGCCTCTCAGAGCCGCCCTCAGCCTCCCAACGCTCCCAGCCTCCAGCGCCGCAATCTGCCGCCACAGCACTGCTCCCCACTCGGTAAAACCCCTTCTGTGTGTGTGTGTGTGTGTGATGGAGCTCCCAATAAGCAGGAAGATGTTTAGAGTAGTTTACAAATGTCTCCAAAGAGGATTCATTTGTTTGTCAGAAAACAGCTCAGCTCTTTTTATTAATAGATGACGATTGTGCACAAAACATCTTTACTGTGCAGAGGTTGATTGATGACTGTGACCGATTGTGACCCCTGACAGGCCCTTAATGTCCAGTATTCAAAGATTCATTTACAATTTGAAAAACAAAAAGAAATACAGAATAAAAAGTGATGAACCCACCGAGACCTTTTCTAATGAATCCAAACTGTTGCATAGCATTGTGTCATAGCATTGTGTCATTACTGTGGTGTGGACATCTTGGTTGGTAGTGAATGCACATTGTTGCCCATGTTAGCATCATTTCAGTGAATGTAGAGTATTAGCGCCATCCAGTGGCCACTTTGTGTAGTTTCTGTGTGAGTCAGGAGCAGCCTCAGCATCAGGCATCACAATCTGTGTGAACAAGTGAAGCAGCAACACCAGCTAGTGGTCACTACAGGACATTGAACTGTCTTCCCAGTAGTTCAGGTTTTTTATTAGAATACACTTTTAAACTTTACACAATACATGCTGAATGCTAGCAGTATGCTGATGACCTCAGAGTACTCTTACATGTAAATCATATTCAGATGTATGTCCAATATAATCAGGAAAATGTACATACTTTAGTCAATAAGTGTACTACTGGTACTATGTGTCATATTCTAATATATAATGTCTAAGTTGTAATTTTATTGCTGCAGCCAGTTGAAAGAGATTATATTTCCATTCATTAAAGTAAGAGGGTGAAAAAATATTATTCTCTTGATTATAAAACAGATATTTTCTTTTTCTTCTCTTCAGCCTCCAGGAGAGAGCTGCAGAAGGACGTCGAGGCTGCGCTGTCACCAAAGTCCTCCCCTAAGAGATTCGCTGTGGTTTCTCCCAAACCCCAGTCCCCCGGTGGGTCCAACACATCCCCCTGCATCTAAACACACACTGCACGCACACACACAATAACGTCTTACAGTGTGTGTTCAGTTTGTCTGCAAGTGGTACAAAAAAAAGACAAGTAGTCATCAACCATCAGCTGCTACTGTACCTTTAAAATTTGCAGCCATTTTTTCCTCTCGCTCTCTCTGCACCCTTCATTCCCAGACGTTAACCATGGCAGCCTGGTGTTGTCATAGCAACAGTAGCTCTAATGCTAGGATGGCTCCTTCAGCAGCACTGGCTCAGATTACAACATCACAAGTCAGCGATTTCTCAGAGAGCGACACACACATGTAGAGTTCCAGTCCGAGTTTCAACATGAGTGACACACGCTTACTGGGAACATTGGAGTGATAGAAGTTGTGGGAGGAAGTGGCTGCTGATTGGTCCCAGCAGCTTAAGTAACAGTGAAGTGGAAAGACCATTTGTCAAACCACTGAGGTTTCAAGCAATCAGTAGTTAATTTGGTGTGTGTGTGTGTGTGTGTGTGTGTGTGTGTGTACATTTAGTAATTGCCTTTTACATTCACCAACACAAAACATATTGATTTTATAATCAGATAAATACAAATTACTTGGAAATCCTATAGTGGAGTTGCTGGAATTGATGAATATTTGGTATTTTACTTAATATGAATAATAATAATAATAATGTTTTTTAGTAGCTGAAGTCATTATTTGTTGCAATAAACAACAGACTATCTGAATAAACACTTGACTCCTCCTCCTGTAGTCCGTGGGCGGACAGCAGCAGTCCAGGGCGCCGTTCGGACAGATCGGGCTCAGGAGCTGGACCGGGCTCAGATCCAGCAGCTCCGGGAGCGCTGCGAGCAGCAGGCCCTGCAGCTGCAGAGCCTGGAGGCCCAGTTAAAGAAGGCCTCCCTCTGCCTGGATGTTTTCAGCATCACCACCCAGCACTTCTGTCACAAGGTAGGCTTTAGCAGAGCTCTGGGGCCTCAGCGGGGTCGAGGGGCCGACAAAAGGTCAAAGACACGGGGTTGCAGTGGAGGTCACATGGTCTTTGTCTCTTCTTTAAGAGCATTTAAGATTCAAGAGCTTTGTGTTTGCAAACTAACTTAACAGAGATTCAGATTTCTTGCATTAAAACCAACTCCTGCTTGTGGTTGCATGGTTGTGTATCCTTAACAAGTCCATATTAAGCAAGTTTATTTCCTTTTCTTTTGTTTGGTCTCTGCAAATTGGTTTTCATGCGACACTAAAATGAAGAGAAAAAGTCTTGTGCAGCTGAAGAAATCATCTAAAACATGATGAAACACTTCAGGAAAATATTTCAGTGATGGCCTAAGATACAAAGCAGCAGTAAACCTGAAACCTGTTTGAACTTGTCGTTAGTCTTTTGCCAGATGTGAGAGCTCACACCGTTCTCTATCTTGTTATTCCTTCATTTTGCAGCAGCTCGCTCAACATCAGCTGCTGAAAACCACAAAGAGAAAACTGCAGTGAGCTTTAAACTGCAACTACAAAGTGTCCAGTCACAGAAATGACACCTGTAGCATCTGGCTTCTGTTGTCAGCTCTGCTTTGTTCACAGAGGAAGTGATTTTCTTTCAAAGCTGTTGTGACTTTTTAAACACACTGGGAATAACTGAGGCGGCGGGATGTGTCAGTAACACTGTCTGTGGGGAGATACTGAGGATTCCCTGTGAATAAAGAGAAAGTGTGAGGGATACATTTGAAACAGGAAGTGGAAGTGTGTATTTAGAGATGTTGTTGTGTGTGTGTGTGGTAACTGACCAGAGGAGGAAGGTCGACACAGAAATGTGGTGGAAACTAAGTCACTGGTGATATTTAATACACCAATATGAAAACAATACTTAACTTTAAATAGGATGAGATCAATCTCTGACACAATCCAACCAATCCAGCTCTGTACGATGAGATGATAAAAAGCTGCCTTCTGTAGGACACGACTTTCACATTTTATATTTTATTTTTACAATATTTACAAAAACCCAACATCTGGCTGCACACTGCCTCGTGTTATGGACAGATGCTCCAAGATGCTGTTGTGCAGTTTCCTGAGGATGGAGGTCACAGTTCATCAGGAGCTAATGGTTACACCTGTGATGGTGTCGCTCAGCTGACTGCAATCAATCAGCTGGGAGGATACATCAGGCAGCTGCTTCGCTCAGTCGCTGGTTTGTCTGCAGAGAGTCAACACCATCAGTTGGCTTTCTGGTTTTAGTTTGGGGTGAAAGTTTGGGTTTGAGTGTTTGTGAATTGTTGTGATCAGTTTAGTGATTTCTACTTCACTTCTGGTTTTGGGTCCAGTTCTGTTGTTTGTCTTGCAGCGGCGGTGGTGGGGAGAATTATTCCCACTGCCACCTTTTAGAAAACAAGGGGCCAGTGACTATGTTGATAGTTGATTAATCATCGACTATTGAAACAAATAATAACACTATGACTGGCATAATTTCACCTTATTCAGCATCAGCTTTTAAATCCACAACGAGGTTGTTTAAATGATGTGCTAATTAACAAAGACATAAAGATGGCATCCAAAACTACATCTTTTAATTAACTTTGCTGCTGATATTCACTGCTGCTGACACATGTGCTAACTCCAGTCACCACCATATTGTTAAGTTGCTGCTGATCTCTATTGTGCATCAACTATTTTTACTAATTTAACAATTTTGACTTATTGTTGCAGCTGTTTATGTGCAGAGTGCTGTGTGGTGACTAAATATAATACTAAACAATGTGCCTTTGTTACAGTGTCAGTTGATGTTGGGTCTGTCCTTCAGCTGCTGGATGATGGACTCAGTGGGTTATAAATATATTTAGTAATTATTTCACAGTTGGTATGATGAGTAGCTTATCACTGCCACTGGTGGGAGATTCTCAAACCTGGATGAAACCTTTGTTTTGTCCTTTCCTGGTCCTCTGCTTGATTTCCTCTGTTTCCCAGCCCCACCCATGGACTGTGTCGTACACTGGGAGATGATTAATCAGATTAGAGCTCTCTGCCTGTGCTCTTACTCAGACTGATTGTCAGACATGAGGAGAATATCTCCCAAGGTCTGAAAGGTGAAAGAAAACACATGACATCAGCTTTTAGGAATGAAAAATAAAAATTCTTATGGGAAAATGTAAGTGATTTGCAGGCAAACATGATGGCTAGCTGTAAATATTTGTTCAGTTATATTTTTCTGCACATCCTTGGTGAAACTTGTTGAATTTCAGATTTCAGCTGAGATGTTGTGTGGTGAAGTGTTTGGTAGTTGTGGGGAGGAGACCTGCTGACACCACGGCTCTGATTCCTGCTCACGTTTTAAGATTTGTGACAACACATCCATGGTGATTTTTAATGCATATGAGATTGCTTGAGGACATCATGAAGGCTAACTCCTTTTACATGGCTCCAACCAGCTGTAGTCCTTTTTATAATGCATGATTTTATTTATTTTTTTAGTAAACTTTCTACCCATGGCATCAGTTTCAACAGCCCTGTTTCAACCAGAGCCATCCAGAATGAGTTATTTCCCATGAAGTGTGTGTGTTCTGATGCATTGTATTGTCTGATGGAGCTGTTTTCCTCAGCTGAGTTACAGGGAAATAATCATCCACTTATTGATCACCTCCCTCCCCCATCGTCTCCTCCTACACACTTTTTCTCCAACATGCAAACGACCACACACATGTGTGCGTCGCTCCCTGCCATGCGTGTGAATGTGATGCAGGGCGTTGTTGACGGGGGTTTAAAGGGAGGGCAGGCAGAGCTGGGCTGGGGCTGGCAGTCTTTGTTCTAGCAAGGATAAATGATGGTCGCAGAGCAGGAAACGAGGTGAGGCTCCGGTCTTTCCATCTCTCCTCCTCCTCCTCTCTCCATCCCCTGCCGGTTTCTCCCTCCCCCCTCTGTCTCTCTCTTTCTGTATCTTCCCGGCACTGGCGTCTGTCACTGCTGCCTCCCCGGCCGGCTGAGGGATGCTGCGGTCTGTTAGCTTGGTATGGGCCACTGCTGCTGTCGGCTCCATTTCCTCCCTGTGTGCTGTGTGGACCAAACGGTAAAGGCAGTATCTTCTGCAGGTAGCACGCTTGCTTCAGCGCCGAGGATTCCTTTATGTTTCTGTGGTTGTGCGCATGTGTGTGTTTGGTGAGGAGGGGGGTTTCTCCGAGTGTGTCCGTCTATATGAGCATAATGTTCACTTGTTTCCTAGAGACAGAGCCGGTGCAGAAAGGAAAGGCGTGCGTGATTATGCTGAGTCAAAGCCGGTTCGTCTGTAGCACTTTCCTCCTTCTTGGAGTTTGCAGGGACGGGATAAAAAGATGCTATTTTTTCTGTGCTGTGCTCTTCAGTTCTTGTGCATGTCTGCTTTTTAATTCTGGGTGATTACATAACATTGACTGTATAGGAGAACTTTCACATAGGATGCATTGGTATCTCATCTCCATTAAATCACATGTTTCCAGCTGTAGTTGCAGCTCTGTGTGTGTTCACTGGAGCCTGAATCTCTCCAGGACAAAAAGTCCAAAGCTGCTGCACAGTCGAAGGTTTTTTATAGTCCCACTGAAACTGGACTGATGAGTGCAGACTTTGAAGAGGTCAATTAACTAATTACAGTGAATCCTAGAGTGAAGCATGACTATAAAAAGCAATGTTGAAATGTTCTGTGCTGGAATCAGGAGATAGACATCCAGTTTTAATAATTCATTGTCATCTTTCAAGGTAAAAATGTTGATTTTCTTTCACTGTCTCAAATGTGAAACTGATTGTAGATTATTTTGATTTTCAAATCAGCTGGAAGTTATTACCTCTGTGTCCTGGTTAATTACACTGTTCAGTATTTAATCAGATTATTTGTAGAAGAGTAGAAACAATGATCAACACTGTAATTGATGAAAACTGAATAGTTGCAGCGTTAAACATGGATCCAGTTGCCTCGGTGAGGGCTGAATATCATATGTGAAAATTAGGATGCATGTCACACAGCTGGCTCCCTGGAGATCTGGGGGGTGTCTGGGCAGAGCTGGGGATTGATGGGTGGGAGCAGAGGTGGAGCTGAAGCATATGAGTTGCAAAAGACTGCCGACCATGTTTCATCCCTCCTGAGGTCACCGCCGCCGCCTCCTGATGACTCCAAGTAAAACCTCTTAGAGGCTGACATCACTGCTGCCGACACTCACTGTTTACCATCTCATACATTTTTCACCTGCTCCCCTCTCGTGAGCTCTGCCTCGTGATGTCAGCTGTAGCCATACGTGTGGAGCTATTATTTGTGCTTGTTTGGATCAATAAGGCATTTACCTGTCAGGTGTGAGAACAATACGCTCTGAGGTCATGAGCAGCCACACACTGGACACTGTATGATGATGTCTTTATTTATGAACACTGGAAGTGACCGATGCAGGCTTGTGGCTGACGACACACTGACGCTATTCTGCACACAGAAAGTGATGGAGGTTTTTTGTCTATGAATGAAAACAAATTTAACTTTGTCTTGTTACCAGTGCACCATGGTACTATAGATGGAGCATTAAAATGTGACCTTTACTGTGCAGAGTTATTGCATACATAGAGTTTTAATTGTAAATGTCATCAATAAATGAGGAGCCTTCTGGATGTTAAATAATTTAAAGCAAGAACAGGAAGTAGAATTGCTGGTGATGGATATGTGAACAATAACTCCTCCATAAACAAACCTTACAACCGCAAATCTAAGGTTTCATAGTGTTATACTGCAAAGATCTGCATTTACATGATGGATTTATTTTTCTGAAGGTTCTAGTTTTGAGCCTGTTCAATAGTTTCATATAAAAACTATGCAAAAAATTAAATGTGGCCTAGTTTAAATCAATGCAAACTTTTTTTCCCTGTAATTTAGATGAAAGTGAAGTGGGACTGGATGTTTTTGTCAGTCAGGTTTATGCAGCTTTGTAACACTGCACCTCCAAGTCAGTGGGTCACAGCATCAAAGTTCAAACCCAGACATGTCGACTGTGCTGTATTCAATCACAGCCTTTATTAGCATGCAGCACTTAAAACAGCAGGATGAAAATCACATGCTTGAGTTTTAGTTTCCTACAAAAGACACTGGAATCCATTAGTGCAGTTCACAGGTGTTCAGTCCTGTATGTGTTTGGTTTTCAGACCGAGAGTGCCATAGTGAAGGAGAGGGAGCTGTCCCAGGAGCTCGCCAGAATCAGGGATGAAGTGGGTAAGTGGGATACAGCGTGACAGATATGGCACCGCAGGGAGGAGAGAAAGCAGTGAGTCACTGCTCACAGTGCATCATGTATGATACAGTATAGTACCACAAGAGACTCCTGGGAGCCCACACTGCTGATGCAAGTCTGGATCAGTCCTAGATTCACACCAAACAGACAGACACATGCTTTACATTCTTCATTTCAAAACAGTCCAGCAATAAAATCAAAATTCTCCTCTTCTTGACCTAAATGTGGATGTGTTGAAATAAGCTCCATCTCCACCCTGTGCTCCAGCTTTCAGTGTCGCACACTGGGAGCAACTGCAGCAGGAGAAGGAGGAACTGGAGCGTCGTTTTGAGGCTGAGCTGCAGGGACTGCGGGCTCAGCAGCAGAGGGAGCTGGGAGCGTTGGAGGAGAGGCTGAAGGCGCAGCACATGGAGGAGACTGAGAGCCTGCAGGCCGAACAGCGAGCTGAGCTGGAGGAGCTACGCTTCAAACAACAAGAGCAGGTGTGTGTGTGTGTGTGTGTGTGTGTGTGTGTGTTTTGGTGCAGACTGGGTGTCAGCTGGCTGCTCTGTGCACGTCTTATATGAGAAGGGAGGATGTGATGTAACTGTGCACCAAACTCCATCCATCCTCTGTACTCGGCGGTGGCAGTAGGAGGAGCAGGGAAGCCCAGACATCCCCGTCTCCTGCAGCTGCATTCAGCTCATCCTGGGGGATCCCCTGCTGCTCTCAGGCCAACTGGGAGATATAATCCTCCAGCAAGTCCTGGGCCGACCTCTGGGTCTCTGCCCAGGTGGCTGTGTCTGGTGAACCTCCAAGGGGAGCACATTAGTATCAGCATCATCTTAGTCAGATTCCTGAACTGGCTCCTCAGTGTGGAGCAGCAGCAGCAGCTCTACTCCGAGCTCCTGCTGGATGACTGAACTCCTCACCCTGTCACACACAGCATCTCGGTCTTTCCATATATACTCCTTTTTTAGGAAAACATCATTTTCTGCATTTTGAAAACATGGTGGTGTATGGTGTTTGAAATGTTCTGCTCCACCATCTTTGGGAGAGTTTATACAAAAAAGAAAATGTGAGACCAGCACCAGATCCACAACGAGGGGGGACTGGGGTCCAGATTAGGACGTGCACCTTTGCTCAGAATGTTCTGTTGAAGGCTGCACAAGCTGGAACACTCTGCCAGTTGTGGTTAGGGACAGCGCCACCTTTGTTTCATTTAAAAAAACAGCTTAGTCATGACTACTGAGTAAACAAAGATGTGAACATGAAAAATATCTGCTGCAAAAAGACAAAAAGACTGCATGTGTGTTTGCTCTTGTTGTGTTGTAACAGTGATTGTACATAAGCACTTTAACTAATTGCACTTTAGTATTAGATGCACTTAATAATGTATTTGTATGTAACATCTTGTGGTGTTCGATTCTGTATTTTACCTGCTTTTTATTGCTCTTCTTGTACTTGATGATGTTGTTGTTTCCCCTTTTAATGGGACTGTAGATGGAAAGTAGCTTTTAGCTCAATCTGGTGTATTTATGGTACTTGCTGTTCATTAATACAAGTTGTCCCAATCAAATAAATAAAAGAAAAGAGGTCTGCCACTCGGTAATTGGGAAACTAATTTCAGCCACTTGTATCTGCAGTCTTGTTGTTTCGGTCATTGCCCAAAGTTCCTGACCCACACATCAGGGCATAGACCGACTCAAAACCTGATCTACAAGTATAAGAATATGATTTGGTGATATTTGAAAGTCCTGTTTGTGACTGATGATGGTCTGAATCTTGATCACAGCTTGAGGAGATGACCGAGAACCATGAGACGTCCTTGATGGAAATGGAGACGGCTCACAATGACACCCTGGCCACTCTGCAGGAGGAGCACGCCAGGACTGTGAAGAGTAAGCCTCACATTTAAAACCTGTTGCCCTCCTGTGCAGACTCAGGAGAAATGACGCCATGTGGTTTCTGTGTCAGATCTGAAGATGGCCCACGAACAGCAGAGGAAGTCACTGGAAGAAGAGTTTGAGAAGATCAGACTGTCGCTGCAGGTCGGCATCTCTCAGGTTTTAATATTATATGTTGATGGTGATGGTAAATAACAAGTTAACATCTTTGTGGTCTGCAGGACCAGGTGGACACGCTGACGTTTCAGAATCGCAGCCTCAGAGACCGAGCAAAGCGTTTTGAAGAAGCTCTTCGCAGGAGCACAGATGAGCAGATCGTGGTAACTGCTGCCACCGTACACAACCATAAAAATAAAGAGGACACTGTTGGTTTTGATGGATGCTTGTGGATTTCACTGCCTCTTTCAGGACGCTTTGGCACCGTATAAACACATCGAGGAGGACCTGAAGAGCCTGAAAGAAGTTCTGGAGATGAAAAATCAACAAATCCATCAACAGGAGCTGAAGATCACAGAACTGGAGAAAATAGTAGGCTTGAAGTTTCTGCTTTTGTTTTGCATCAAAGGAAATCTGGTGCTGGTGTTAATAAGTAAATTAACAACTGCAGAAAATGACAAAGTCAATAAGGTCCAGGTCCCATTTTCACAACTAAGACGAATGTTTCTGTTGAGGCTGATTGTTGAGCATTTTCCTTGTTTCTCCATTTGAAGAATTTAATGTTGTGCACTACTCCCCTGTGTTTTTGAGCAGGCTGAAAAGAATGTGTACCTGGAGGAGAGACTGCAGGTGTTGCAGCAGCAGAACGAAGACCTGAAGGAGCGAATAGACAAGAACCTGGCCGTGTCCAGGTCGGTTTAAATGCATCGTGGTGGAAATTTAAAAACCTAATTCAAACTAATAGAAGTGAATCTGTTTGGTTTATCATTACCTCCACCAAGGAGGTTATGTTGTTGCGGGGGTTTGTCTGTTTGTTTGTTTCCAAAATAACTCTAAAAGTTACAGAGGGATTGTGATGAAATTTTCAGGGATTGTCCAGATGGGGATCAGGAACAAATGATTAGATTTTAGAAGTGATCTGGATCACCGTCTGGACCCAGGAATGTTTTGAAGGATTCTTTAACATTGGGAGATAGGACCATATGCAACATTTCTGCATATGACTCCACCAAAAATGGTCAAGACACTTTGAAAAAAAATTCAGGACAAGTTTCTAACATGGTCTACAATATATCAAAGATTGATCCGGATAAAGGAATAATTTCAGATAATATGATCCAGAATATGAAAAAATCCATCTTTGAAACTTGCATCATAAAAAAACAAATGAAGTTAGAAACATGCAACAGACATCTTTAAACAGCCACGACGCTGTGGAGCTAATATTGATATAAATAAACACAAGACTAATACTAGTAATATCTTTGGTGGAAGTCACAATATGGAGGAGATGTTGTGCTTGGAGGAGGTCTGC
>OOFC01033279.1:0-17671 GCA_900323345.1 Pseudochromis fuscus | reverse complement strand
CAGCGGCAGCAGGGAGAGTTATTCCCACTGCCACCTTTTAGAAAACAAGGGGCCAGTGACTGTTTTGATAGTTGATTAATCATCGACTATCAATGACATAATCTCAGCTGTCAGCTTTTAAATTCACGACAAGGTTGTTTAAATAATGTGCTAATTGATAAAGACAAAACTACATCTTTTAATTAACTTTGCTGCTGATATTCACTGCTACTGACACATGTGATCACCACCATATTGATTAGTTGCTGCTGATCTCTGTTGTGCACCTCTCTGCAGAGATAGGAACAGAGATGCTTCACTCTGTTGAAAACACAACCTGGAAACAATGTTCAACAATTAATCTGATTGTAACTATTTGTATTGATTTTAATCATTTTGACTAATTGTTGCACCTCTAATCTATAGAAGTGCAGTGATGATGAAATATAATACTGTTCAATAATGTGTTAAACCCAGTGATGACACAGCAGTAGTATCAAAGTGGGATCATTTAGTTTTGATGTGTTTGTGCAGTGTTTAGTTTCCATCCTTCAGCGTTTCAGTTTCTGGGGAAATGTAACAACTCTGACTGTTAGTGGTGACTTAATCCTAAAATCAATAAGTGCAACCTCTTTAACAGTTCACACACTGCTCTTTTAAACCATGCTCTCCATAAAAAACACAGAATTTCACAGAATTTTCTTGAAAAAATTATTTATTTGCAGACCATGTTGTGCTTCTGGTCTGTGTTACAAATACTTACAGCACGTACAGAATGCTTTTTTTGTTTTTTCTTAACAATAACCATTCCCAAAAACATCCAGATGGTATATTTATATGTAATACATCGTTTATACATACATACACACATGTGCATAAAAAGCTCAGGATGCACTCAAAGCCTTAGAGTGTAATAATAATAATATTTAAAAAAAAACACAGTACATTGATACAGTGTCAAACCTAAATCATCAAGCAAACTGTGCACTGAAAAAAACAAAACATACTGGGGGTAAACATGTGGTGAAGGTTTTATATCACAGGTTGCATAGAGTTGTCTTGATTTCAAAAGAAATTGCAAATAAATCTGATATGAAAATAGTGATTATGAAGCTCGTGGTTATTGTTGGCTAGTACGAGGTAATCAGATTTTATGGCAATCCGGTGCCTGTATCTGAAACGACATCAAATAAAAACACTGAAACAGAAAGCTGGAGACCGTCTGCAGGACGCTTCACCTTGTGTACAACGTTTCCATGGAAACCTGGCACAAGAAACTGATTATATCTACACTATATTCATTTCACGATAACAAACAACTTGTCAAACAGTTTAAAATAGAGGCTGAAATCAAATTTAATGAGCGAGAGGAGGATTTGCATTACAAAATAAATAAATATATTTAAAACTAATAAGGGAGAATGTCCAACAATGCAGATGATGATGAGGAGGGTAAAATATTTAATTCCCTTTAAGTGAAGTCCAATAAAGAGGAAAAGAATTAAACAGCAGAGTCAACACTTAGCCCTGTTGTGAAAGGGATTTGGAGTTATCTCTACAAAGCTACAGCAGCAACACTCAGACGTGAAGTGTAGCAGTTGGGCTGAGAGTGAAAGTGGTTCCTGTTGTAAATAGTGAAGCTGGAGTCATTACTATACACTGTACACTGCAGACCAGCTGTCTTCAAGTCGCTGCAACACTTCTCCTTTTTGATTTAGTGCCATGTGTCAATTACGAGGTCCAGTGTCTCAACAACTAAATATCAGGGGAAATTTAACATCTACACTCAGCTACTGATACATACTGCTCTCAATGGGATACACTGTAAAATACAAATGAGTAGAAATACAGCAGATCAGACACATTTGTCACATTTCAGCTCAATTTAGTTTGAAATCTTCGCATGCAAAAAACATGAGCACAAGGAAACAATACTCACTCAAATGGTTATTTTTTTCCTCTGAGTGGATGTGCTACTGATCACACAGGACAAACATTTCACATCCCTCAAAACTCCTGTGACGTCTTAGGCACACACTGAATCTAAGGACAGATCGTTCTCCATACGAACAGACAATGTGTTTCCCAGTGTAAGCAAAGCAAACTGTGGACAGTGTCTTGGTGCAGCAAACATACAAAGCTTCGTAACAGTATGCAAAATATCCTGTTTCATTCAACACCAGCATCTCCTCTAGCACCTTTGGAAACAATAACACCTTTTTTTTGTTTGTTTTTTTTTGGATAAAGTGGCATCATTAGTGAGAGCCGACAACTTAACGAGTGCCATGAAACAGCTGCTAACACTGTCCGTCTCTAGTCCAGACCGCTCCCTGGCTGTGGGAGTGATGCAGTATTTCAAGTAGTTTTCTGAATAGAATCAAAGCTCTTGTAGTTTGTGTTGCTTCACACACAATCTTCACTTTTTTATTTCAATGTGAGGCACTTGCAAAATAAAAATATCTATGTGTCAATCCTCCGTCTGTGGGTTACACCTCTGAGCTGTCACTGCTGCTGAGGCCTTGTGTCATCATGGGCTCGGCGCTGCTGGAGCTCCTGGGCACGTCTTTCTTCTCCTGCTTTGACCGGACCAGTAGCACCACCACGATGACGAGCAGCACGGTGAGGAGCAGCCCGACGAAGACGCCAATGATCAGCACCAGTCTGTCGTCGCTGTCTCTCTGGCTGACCTCGCGGGGGACGTTTCCTCTGGTGAAGACCTCCCGCTCGGGGCTGGTCCTGCGTTGGCTGCTGCGCTCCAGTGCGATGTGCAGGATGTTGGTGCCACGGTTGTTGCTCACGCCGATGTCCTCTACGATGTCTGGCACGTCATTGGCTGATCGTCTAGGGCGGTGTCGGCTCTTTGGGTCAGTGTGCCGGCTCATCACATGGTACTCCAGGCTCCTCTTTCCTATGCCGCGATTAGCGTTGTCCCGAGAGCGAACAGTGTAGATGGTGTGTATGAACCACTCTCTCCCTGCAGCCACCTGCACACACAACCATTGGTATTTAACAAAAACACAACTAAACATTTAGGCCACTTTCACAGCACTGTACAGAAAAACATGTCTGTCTCCTGTCAGTGCAACAAACACTGTTTATCTGGTTAAAACTAGGGCTGGGACTTTAACGCTTTAATTACAAAACATTAACGCATTTAATCGCAGTTTGCATTTCACACAATGCAAATGTTTGTCAGTGCAGGATTTCCTGGTGCACGATTACACTGGTGCACACACCAGAGCACGGCTAACGGCCACCAACACGGAGGAATGGGATGAAAGTGCAATTTAGTAGAAATTGTAGAAGAAGAAAAGTAGAAATTGCTCTTTGTGTTGAGTTGTTGTGTGTGTGTTTTTGTTTTTTTTTACCATTTAAAGTCAATACTGTTCTGAATAAAGTATTTAAAGTACTTCAAATGGCTCCTTAACTTTACATCAGTTCAATTTTGGCCGGGGAGATTTTCTAGTTTTCTACTGTTTTAAATTGAAATGCAGTGAAATGCATTTTACCAGACATTAAAAGCTTGAGTTGACAAAATACATGTTGTGTCTATTTGATACACTTCACTCTACTTTAATAAAAAAAAAAAAAATGTTGCACTTTTTGGGCAAATATTATGTGACTCAAATGCGATTAATCGAGATTAATTACAAAGCTTTTAATTACCGTATTTTCCGGACTATAAGCCGCTACTTTTTTACTTTTTTAGACCCGGTCAGAGAGGACCAAATGAAACTGTTTGAATAAATTCAATAGCAGCTTATAGACAGGTGTCCAGAAAATACGGTATCTATTTTTTAATGGAGTCCCACCCCTAGTTAAAACATTTTAAAAGATTTCCTCCATTACAACAGATTGTCCTCTCCCAGATTATAAACCTACTAATACTAAAAAATGTTCTCATTAACAAGCCAAGAAACACAGATGTACTCGGTTATAAAGCAGAGTGTGAGTCATGCATATGATTCTGTCAGACGCCATAAACAGGTCAGTCCACATGGTGACAGGAGGAGATTTCCATGAAGTCTCAGTGTGGGACAAACACACATTACAGACAAATTCAGTGACTTCTATGCAGTAGATTTTCATCCTGCTCTCTGCTGCACTCACACCAGGTCCAGATCATTCAGAGGCCGAGCTGAGCAACCACACAAAGACACAAAATATCCCAGAACAGATCAGTGAAATCTGAGAGTGTGAAATATCTGAGGGCGTGGACTGACTCTTTGACCGTTACACTGACCTGGAAGAGAGCTGTGGAGTCCATCCTGAAACCATCTGCCCCAGGCTGCCTCACCAGAGCCAAAGCAGCGGGATCGTCCACGGCCAGGAGAGCATTGAAAGCTACATCACCAAAGGTTCGGGCCTGGGTCTCCGGCTGGGCCTTATCCTGGAGACACAAAATCCCAAAGGAAATGACACTGAGCTCTGATTGACACAGGGAGCATGTGATTATTACTTTATCTTACTACTCACAATAATCTTGAATCTGTAGAGCAGTGACGGAGCATCAGCCAAGCAGCCAAACTCAAAGTTACTGGGGTTGTATTTAGGGACGTATCCATCTGCTCCGGTGCACAGGAAAACTTTCTCTATGGTGCAGATAAAGGAGTTTCCCAAGTTCTGCACCGGATCCACCATCACTCTGCCGTACACCGTGTCCCCTGAGGAAACAAACAGTTTGCATCACAGCAAAACACATGTAACACATCATGTGCATCAATTTAACAGTGAATTATTACATCCACAGACAGTTCTCTCTAGTGCAGATATTTTACTGAGCTCCAATACTGAAAATAAAACTAAAGCCTCAGATAAAACCACCTTCTTCTTCTTGGCAGCAGCAGCTTCGACACTCACTTGGAGAGCGACTTCAAGGACTTTTGAAAGTCTTTCAAGACCTTGTTGTGGGAAATATAACTCAGGCTTTCTGGTAATTAGCTTGTTTAGGAGGAAGACATGAAAGCAGTCAAAATGGCACTTCAGGAGGCCTCCTTTTTCTTTCTTTTTATCTTGTTGAGTCAGGAAATAACGGCCAACATTTCAGCTAAATCAACAGAAATATTCATCACACAGATTTCTCTTTGATCTGAGAAGGAGCTGAGCAGCGGAAAACACCGACATCTATTCAATTTCACTACATTTGGGGGGTTTTGTCTTTGTTTTTCTATGCACACAATTTGAAGGGTGCTTGTGGCTGCATGTTACTGTCTTACCCTGTGAGAAGGCAGTGTCGCTCTCCTGCCCGAAGCCCATGGAGCCGTCTGAGAGCCACAGAGTCCGTTTGGAGAGTAAAATCATCTGCGTGTTCAGACTGAACTCAGCAGCCACCGGGTCGCTGACCTACAAACACATGTTGCATTTAAAGTCAAGAAAAGTGAACAATGTACACACTGCTACTCTGCACATTTCCATTTGTATGCACAGCAAGTTTACTTTCATTTAAAGTTAGTTCAGATCATACTTTGGAGTTTTTAAGTGACATTTTACGACATGGGAATAGTTTAAATAGTGACGTGTCCTCATCGATTAATACATTCAATCAGTTTTGTCATGATCCTAAGTAGAGTTTAGATTCCAGAGTGATGAGATCCCAGCATCAGCACCAGGAGTCGGACACACTACAGGTGCATCTAAATGGACTAAAGGAGACTGATGAATACAGATTTGTTTCTGTCAGAGTAAATAAAAAGAGCTGCAGCTTTATGAGAACTTGATTAGATGGAGGGAACCAGGAGGGAGTTTCCTCTTAGGATTTTCAACTGGTGAGGATAATACAAAGTGACATGAGGGGAAAGTAAAGGAGCAAGGGAGTCAGCAAATAGAGCAGTGATCAGTCTTTAATAAGTCAACAGGTTTGAAGTCAGTTATTTAAAATTAAGTATATTTTTATGTTGTGAATTTGTACCAAATATTGAAAATTCTGCAGGGGGGTTTGTGGTCACAGGGACTGTCTGTCACATCTGTCTACCTCACTCAAGCAGACGTACCACCAAACACAAACTGTCTGAGATAAATGTTTTTTAATCCAACCTGCTGGAAGCGGATATCCAGGTCGAAGGTGAGGGGCTCTCTGGGATTGCAGACAGGAGGGATGGTGTACTCCAAGCTGGGAGGGGATGTACAGGGCATCAGCTTCACTGTGTACATCCCAGAGTAGTCACGCACCTGAGAGGGGAGGGTAAGGGGTGAAAAACACACAAACAAACAAACAAAACACAGACAACACAAAAATAATTCATCTGTTTTCTTACAGCAAAATCAGAAATGAACGTCCACTGCTGGATGGGCTGGTTGTAGGTCGGCTCATTCCTCACGAGACTGAGGTTAAAGGTTAACCCGGGGTGGTCCGGACACATAACCATGGAGGTGACTGGTGAAGCTGATTTAAAAAAAAAAGAAAGAGATATCAATTTAATATCTGCAATAATCAGGATGCTAAGTTGTGGCAAAAATCAGTGATAAAAGCAACAAAGTTAACAGCTGTGTACAAATTCTACAATATAAAGCTATGAAATCTGCAGCACCATAGATCATATCAAATGCAGACTACATCTCCTCTGTACCTGCATGTGCAAACACAAACAGGCCTCTGAACCGAGCCTCTGTGCGGAAGTTGACCACCAGTTGTCCCTGACCATTAATACGCATGCTGGTGGGGTAAAGTGCACCTGCAAAGACAGAGACACTGTTACATCTGGGAAATAAAATAATGTAAAGTATCTGTTGGTGAACTGCAGTCCTGAGGTGATAACAGCCACTGCAATCTTACCTTGAAGTTCAGCCTCTGGTGGACTCCCGATACCATCCCTCCACAAGATGGCAGTGTCGTACACGAATGTGAGCCTGAGCTCCGACTGCAAGTCAAAGTGTTGCCATCCTCCTGCTCCCACAGGAGAGTGGAAGACGTATGACACATGCAGTGGGACTCTGAGGGTCACGTAGGACTGGACCAGATTCAGCACCTGCAATAAAAACAACAGTGTGTTCAAATGAAACTACAGAGATGACCCTGGTTGTTACTGAGATGTAGGAATACATATCATCATCCCTCCATCCAAAGGAGATGTGTATATTCTGCTGTGAATACTTCTTCAGTAAGTACACAGATTTATGGCGCTTGGCAAACACATATTCAACTACATAAAGTGCACTTGACTGTGAAATCATGCCTGAAATGTTTCCTTTAAGCAGGCGTCATTAAGTTCACTTGATGACCTGTAGCTTTAAGATTTAATACATCCTCTGTGGTGTTCATCGACTCATTACAGATGAACTGCAAATTAAATCATTGTGAGGCGGCTTTAATACATATACTACACTGAGTGACTGACTCTGCAGTGAATGGACGACGTACGCCCCAAACTTTCCTCCTCTGTCCAAATGATGGAAAAGGAAAGTGGTGAAAGTCCTCGGAGGGAGCGCTCTCTGGTATCTGCACTTTCCTCTGACCTGTGAGAGGTACCTGCCTGCACCGGCTCTGTTCATGTGGAGACGTGCCTTCGCCTCTGGGCATTGAGAGCTCAGGCAAATGATTTGCAGAATGGCCTCCTGACTCAACCTGCTGGGTCTTAATAGATTCCTGTGGTCCTGTTAAGCTGGGCACTAAGCCCTGCACTGTGACATGACACTGGCCTCAGCCTGCACAGATCTGTCTCCAATCAGCCCGTCGACCCACTTAGAGGAGATGCTGGGTCACAGGGCGCCCGCAAACAAAGGCTGGTCCTTTTACCACAGATCCTGCAACTGAACCTGTGAGGCCTCATCCACTAAACATCCACACACTGTCTTTTACTCTGCTCAGAGGAAAACACAGGAGAGCGGGATGAATACTCTTCATCCCAGTGTTTACTGCTGGACATGTTCTTCAATAGTCTGAGGATCAGATCCATTCATCCTGTTAATAACCTCTAATCATTATTTTCTGGATTGTTGGATGTCTGCATTTTCTCCAACTAATGTGGACACTGATCAATGAAGAAAGAAACAAACAACTTGCTCACCTTTTATTTTGCTTTGTGTAAGTTTGTGCCTTATCGATTCCTGACCTCCGGGTATTACTAGTGGCTGAGTAAAGTTTATATTACTGTCAGCAGACTGCTACTTGTCAGGACACGTTTATTACTGCCACATTTACATGGTGTTGCTGCAGGCAACAAAGTCTCACTTGTTCAGAGCGACTGTTATCACCTGGGTGATGCTTTTGTTATTAAATGAACCTGGAGCTATGTAAAAATGAGAAACTCCCATTGCAATAGCAAACCAATATACACTCCTGCAAAGTCAAAAAGTATTTGCTGGTGCTTGTTAATAACCCAGCAGTGGAGGTTTTCACCACCGTGTGCCCCCTGCACTCTTCCAGACCTTCGTTAGCAACACTCTACCTTAATTAAGTGAAAGTTAAATAAGAGGAAGTTCCCTGAGTGAATGCAAATGTTGAAGGCCTTAAGCCATCTATGCCTGAAGGAAAAAGGGAGATTTAAGATCTCCTCCTGTCTCGAGCAGCACGTATAGGATCTGCTGCTGCAGAGAGAGCAGCGTGTGTGGGGCACAAAAGGCAAATAGGGATTTTTATTAGGCTTCTGGTTATTGACTTGCAAACTTTGAGGAGACAAATAGCTGCTGCTTCCAGGATGTGAAGGAGGCAGGGTGATGGGTTAGACATTACTACTGAGGTTAACAAGTCTCCAGACAATAATTGATGACTGCTTTACATGCTGGTATTTACTTTAGGACCTCTCCAGAAAAAAAACACAAAGCGACCGAGGTTTTAATACAACTGTTAATGATTAAGATTGAAAACGTGCAGGTCTAGTTACGGGGCAGACTAGTTACTACTGAGACCACATTCCTGTCCTCCAGGGAGGTCATGGCTTTGTTGAACTGACTCATTGCACTTCATGTCTGGAGAAGAAAAAAGGGGTCAAAGGTGCGCTGAGGCTCAAAGGAGGGGCCGCTCACCTGTCCATCAGTCCCGATGGTGCCTCCACAGTCGCTGAGCAGCTCAGACATGTCGTAGTAGGTGGTGAATTCCCACAAACAAGCCTCCAAGTTGAGGTTCCTGTAGAACCGCAGTGCACTGAATCCCCTGAGGGAGGCGCTGTACTGATACGGTGCGGTCTCGCCGATGACCTCGGGGTTTTTGGTGGCTTCGGTGAGGAAGCCGTGGCGGGTCTTGACTTCGGTGTAGTCCAACAGATTGGAGCAGCGATGGTTCCCGACCCGGGTCCCATCAGGGCTCAGAGTCAGCTCGAAGTTAGACAGGGGCCGGGTGGACACAACCGGCAACATACCTGCAGTGAAAGGCAGAGATTAACAATGACGTAACTAAAGTAGCTTCTTATTAAAAGAACTTGGTTGATAAGTAACATATGGAGGCAATAGTTTGAAGAGAGCTCCTGGATTGAGATGTTTTAAAACCTAAAATCTCGGCTGAAAAATCTTCTTTCAATCTGCTCTTCTCACCATCGATGTGAGGCATGGTGACAGTGAGTTTGATGAGGTTGGGATGGTCTGTGTCGTCTGCTCCACTGTACCGCAGTTTGGCAGAGAAAGGCTCGGCTCCCACAGTGCCAACAACACGAGGCTGGCACATCCCTGCAAACACACACACACACACACACACACAGTGATTTTGTTTTGCTAAAAATTCTCTACACACACGTCGACTTTCTGGAAATGCAACCAGCATCTCTGTAACTCACCCTCATCTCTGCTGATGGACACGATGGGGCTGCTGAGTTCTAGACCTTCGTCCCCGTTCGAGTTCACAGCCCTGGCAGCACACTGAACCCTGGATCCAGCCTGGAAATACACCGAGTCCAGGGTGATGAGTTTGGAGGAGGTGAAGAAGGTGTCAAAGTCGACCTCCCTCATCGGGCTGGTGACGCCATCGGCTCCAGTGGGGGCGCTAACGAGCCAGCGATAACGAGTCAGGGTGTTGTTGATGTTCTCGCTGACACAGATGGAGCCGGTTTTGTCGTAATCTGGATATTTGGGGTTACAGGCCTGAAACAAGGGAAAAGATGGTTGTGAGTAAAATGCAGCAGAAACTTCTGCAGCAGTGATTTCTGCACACGACGCATATTTCTACCTGAGTTACAGATTCACTTGTTTAAAACTGGACTTGTGAGTAAAGTATCCTGACAGGTATCTACAGGGGTGAGGAGTCGGGACGTACAGTGACACAGATGACAGGGTATCCGGCCACAGGCAGAGAGTCTCTGGTCCTGTCGACATCATCGTAGTAAAACAGAGAAACCACTCTGGGCACGGAGGGGAAGGTGACATCGGCCATGCTGTTGGTCTCCTCGATGTAAATGATGGCTTTGCTCACCTGCCGGTTGACAAACAAGAGCAATTAAGGGGAGAACAAACTGCAGCTGTAGTGAATGAATGAATGAATATTTTTATTTAAGTGTAAATATGGCCTTATATGACACTTCTACGGGAAGATGACATTTTAAACAATTACATACAAATCAACAGAGTCCCGGGTACAATGCTTGCTGCCTCACAGTCCATGCCTTTTCCACAAATTTTGCCAAACCAAACATATTATACTCAAATAACCAATTTAACATATCACCTTCACACATCCAAAATAAATCAGGATTTTTACGATGAATGTTCTCAAACAAAACAGATCTTACATCATTATACTGTGGACAATAAAATAAAAAATGAGTTTCATCTTCAATTAAACCTAAATTACACAAAACACACAGCCTGTCCTCTTCAGGGACTCCCCTGTATCACCCCGCTTCCACCTCTAGGGGCAGCACTCCTGCTCTGAGCTGTGTGCATAGAGACCTTTGTCCTCTCTTTAGATTATATTTTACATAGGGCTCAGTACAACTTAACTGAGGTAACTTAGGTTTTTTAAGCATCTCCAATTTCCACTGCTCGGCATAACTATCAAATAATGTTTGCCTAATATCGGCTATTTTACATTGCAAATTATTAAAAAACACTGATTGAAAGTAATAATCAACCAAATAATCACCTTCGTCTCTGCCACCATGTTCTCGTCTGGCTTCAGGTGCACTGTAAATGCTTCTCTCATCTCTCTTACTCCATCGTATAAAACCTCCACCTCCACGTAGTGCTCTGTGTCCCCCTGTTTGAAGACGATTTCTGCACAGAAACAAGAGACAGTATTTTTCCAGCAACCCTCAGATCATAGTCGGCTGGAAAACAGTCTGCCTGCACCACTCACCCTCAGATATTGGATGGTAGTCCTCCCCAGACGTAGCAGAGCCGTCTTTGGTGTGAACTCTGACGACAGAGACCTTGGAGGTGTCTCCAACACGGAGCACTGGGATCTTCACCACGGACACTTGGCCACTTTCCTTTGGCTCGTTCACACTGAATTTAGTCTCTCCAAAGCTGATAATCGCCTCTGAAAAGTGATTATATTGATTTAATCACACTAAATTACAACATTACGGTATACCACATATTACAGGAGGTATAGGTACATCTTTCTGAATCTGCTGCAACATCCAACATCCTTACTGTCTGCATCATCTTTTATCTTGATGAGGGTTTCATTCTGCCTCCCGATGGATGCTCCAAATGGAGAGTCACTTTTGGGGCTTCCAAGCACCAGACGAAGCTCTTCCTCTTCCTCGTGTTCTGTGTCGTCCACTAATATCAGCACACAAGGTTTTTCAATCTCTCCTGAGAAGAAAAGTTAAAGTTACAAAGTGACCTCATCTAAAAATACAAAGATGTGCAGTAGGTTTTATTACACTACCTGGTAAGAAGGTGATGATGGAGGCGTCTGTGTTGGGCCTCTCACTGAAGTCCATCATGACCTGGGCGGTTCCCTGCCGGCTGAAGCAGCGCACTGTGGACTTGTAGCTGATGTCACCGCTGCGGTAGACGGTAGCTGAGATCTGTCCTGAGTTCTCGCTGCCCACGTACACGGCATCACGAAACTGCACTTTTGGCACTGGAACAACATAATTAAATCCATAAATCAGAAATGCAGCATCATAAATCAACCCAGCTTTTTTTTTTTTACTCACAGTCAGAAACTGAGTCGTTAATGAGGATGGTGGTCTTGCTCGGTTCCCCAAGGATCCCGTTCATGGGCATACGGAGAACCAGCTCGAACTTCTCCGGGCCCTCCAGTACTGGCTGACCCAGATCATCCAGGATGGTCACCCGAAACGTCTGCATGGTGACCCCCGGTGCGAAGTCCAGATTCCTACTGATCCCGACGTAATCCACCCCGGCTGTCCCACAACAACACAGAGTTTATTAGATATTTATAGTGGATACAGCACAAATGGACGACAGCACTTGATCTTATTTGAACAGCACTTCTCTGTTACTTCATAATTAATTTGTGAACGTCAGGCCGTGAGCCAGATGAAAGGATGCTCTGTGTGCTGACAAAGTGATTGTTTCTGCCTCACGGTTGATCGCCAGGAACAGTTGGAATTTGCTGCGAGATTAAAGCAGCACCGCTACAAACTGGACATCTCTCCAACAGGTTATTCATTTGCCATTCTTTGAAGAATCAGAGTATTGAGAGCTCACCCTTTGCCCGCGGGCCTGCTTCATGTACTTATGACCCAGTTATGTGTGTAAGTGTGGGCTTGCATTTCTACCGTGCTGCATATGATTAGATGCTAGTTATTTTTACTGTTATAACGCAGGCAGGAGCAGAGATGTTAAGAGTCTGTGCAAGGAGAGGAAGATGCCTGAGGGCAGGAGATAATAGAAGCTGCAGGGAAGGCTGGAGGAGATAGCACCGAGCCTCCGAGTCCAAACGCTTAGCAACATGCAGAACAATCAGTATGCATTCCTGCACCTCTGTCCTCACTCAGACTATCATTATCCTCACAACAATGCGTAGATCCAGTGTCTATAAGACAAGGCCCCAACAGAGGAGCTCTGACTCCTCCACCCCCTCACTGACAACAATGTTTACATTCCCCAGGTCATCCACTCAGCATATCCAGCATGAACATCTCCTTACACAGCTCAGGAAAACAAAGAGTGACAGGGTGACGACTTGAGTCCATTGTTTCCTGTGGTTTTCATTTATCTAAGCACAAACTGGCTGAAGCTGTCAGAGGAAGGCGCCAATCCGGGACACGCACCCTCAGCCGAGACGGGATCTGTCTTCCTGGATCGCACTGTCACCGTTCCCCCTTTGGAGAGATCACTCCCCGTCCTCCACACCTGCACCTCCACGAAGCCGTCACTCTCATCCACTTGGTGGTGCGTGTTGCCAAAGTAGAAGACAGGATCTGGGGACGACAAGAGGAGCAGGATGGATGAAGACGGCGCACAGGAGGATTTAATAATAATGATAAAGTTGTTTCAAAACAGGATATTTGAATGTGTGATGTAATTGCTGAGGTAAAGCTGTAATAGCTAGCATAGCCGGTGAGATTATCTTTGATTACAGGAAAACTGAGAGAACATTTCCATGGAAGCATCAGCGTCTTGTCAGCACTGTAATTGCAGCCCGTAAACAGCACTTTCTAACTTCCTGGCATGATGTTCGGAGGGGGGATTTCTTTTGCTGCAACAAGTATGAAACGACCTACAAGGCAGAAGAGCATTTCCTGGTTTTGTTCTGGTTTTGTGCAGCTGACTTTGATGGGTCTGAGAGGCAGACAGGAGGCCTGACAGGAGGTCTGGGGGATGTAAAGCTCCATGTGCCAGCCCGGGCCTGCCTGACTGCAATTAGTGTTTCTATGGGCTGAGATTCCACTGCAGCCAAACTCACCCACTGTTATTCTATTTAACCCTTTAGAGCCACTTTCCTCTCGGTGATGTCCAACATGTCACACAGCTTGTAAACTGCTTGGATGTGTGAGTATGTTCCCGTGGGGAGGTGCAGCAAACACAAACTGAGGCCCATTACAGAACAGCTGAAAACAAACCAATATTATTTTTAGCTTACAAAAGCCTCACGTTGTCATAACTGGTTAAAAATAGCATTGTTATCAATAATAGGAGCAAGCAACAACTGAGCAGTAAAAGCCTGTGCTGTTGAAAGCAGCTGTGACCAAATAATGAATAAATTAAGTGAATGGTGATGGCCATGAGCAGAGTTGTGGTTTCCATGACAATGGAGCTCGGCACCTACAAAACGGTACTTAGCTGCTTCTCTTCGCTCAGTATGAGGCAAAACGGAGGATGTGGAGCTAAGCGATAAATGCAGTGAACAAAAACAATCCCATACTGTTGTGTGTGATAATTGTGTTATCTTGTGAAACCAAGATACAAGAGCAGGAAAAAAAAAAAAGTCAGAGACAGAGATTAACTGTCAGTCAGCAGCGCTGCCAGGCACAATTACCGATCAGGAAAAAAGTGTTTATTATTTTACACGATATAATTACTCATCCAAGTAATCTGAGTCTTAGGAGATATTGCATATTTCGATGCGGTGAGCTGTGGTAGCAGCAGCTCAATATCAGCAAGAAAAGACAAGTTAGAAAAGGGAAAAAGTCTGTTTAGGCAAAGCCTCGGGGTTCGTGGTGAAGCCATCTCTGTGGTCGAAATAAAATTACTCCTAAGTGCAAGCAAAGGACAGAAAAACTTTTATGCTTTAATCTTTCCTGAGAGCATGGCCATGACAATAAGTGCTGCATCAAGAGGCCTGCAGCTGCCAGGATTTCTCCCCACAGAGAAACCAAACAAAGATGGTTTTGGCTGCCTGCACATGGGTCCCCAAGTGGAGGAGTAATCAGATCTACTAGCCTGAGGTTGGCAGCCAGGAACTCGGGCCCTGTTGTACTAGTCCAGTAATCAGATAAGGTTTGTGCAGCAGACAAACACTGAGCTTCAAAGAACTATGGCCCATTAACTGAAAGGTAAACCCCTGACTCCTGCCTCCATCAGCTCGGCAGCAGCAGCAGCAGCTTCCTCTGCCACAAAGCACATCTAAGGTTACATGGATGTAAGTGGAGATGGTCCAGACTCAGACCTACTTATTATGTAAAACTCTTTATTCTATAAAAAACAAAAGCTTAACAGATTTACTCGGGTTAGATTTTGTATTATATTATCAGCATCAGGAGTTTTTAAAGTCTCGAAATGTAAATTGTTTCGTGGCTGAAAATGTTGTTTTTCAAAAAATAAAAAACAACAATGTTTCCTCGCATAGTCATTACGCTGCTCCCTTTACTGTTCAAATGGGCGGGAGAACAATGGCAAACACAGGCAGTATCTTTACTGTTGCATATGAATGAACATAAAATAAAAGACGAGGCACAAGGAGAGACACAGACATCCCTGAGGGGACTGTTACACTCCCACTGACTGCTTGATTTCACTTGAACTTTGCATGACATTCCCACAGCGCTAAGTGGCTTCTCTAATGGTGAGATTCAATTGAGCCCTGGCAAATGCTCCTCTGCCCACTGTGTGCTGCACAAATCTCTCTGTGGCAGAAAAACGAAGCTCCACATTCAATACAGAAAAATCAACAGTTGCAACAGAAAATTGACAGAAGCAACAAAGACTTGAATTTTCAAAGCAGGTTTGGGGATTGAGCATCGTAAGACTGTCGATTAAACCTGGCTCCTCTCTGCTTAAGTGCTGTGGACATCTGTTTATATGGGAATGAATGGGAATCCAGGTGAGACATAATGACAGGGTGTGTGAGCTCCCCCTCGATTCATCCCCATCCAGGATACGCTGCACACGCAATGGACCCGCCCATCTTTAAAACAACTCATAATCATACCTCCAGGACCAGAGTGAAATTTACAGGCAAGTGACACCAGTCTATAAATACACCAGTCATGTCCTGCTATACAAGTGTTCTCATGTCTCCCTCTCATGTCTCTTTCAGCACTAACCACCAAAACATTTTCCCGGATGCAGAGTCAATATCAAACAGCAATTACCTCTGCAAGAAAGGACAAGTTTCTCCAAACCAATTGCAGGCAAAACCCCGAGTGGAAACTGTAAGGATGTGGCCGTTTATGTGCAGATGGTCCGCCGCTGGGAAAATAGCAGGTATTTTCTGGACTGCAGCTGTACTGGAGAATACCTGCACTGCTCGTAAAGCTACAGTTTGTCAGTGATGAGCTGCAATAAGCTTTACTTCTGTGCAGAACAATGATGGTGTAATTAATGTTCATCTTTGTTACCTGTGAGCAGACTGGACTGATTATAACTGAGTGTACAGCAGAGCAGCAGCTGCATCTATCTGCCTGTGTGAAAAGGTTATCAGGCTTTGTGTGTAGATCTCTCCATCAGCAACACGACAATAACAACCATAACCTTTTGTGTACATGCGCACAGTTTCCTACTAATTACCACGCTGCCTTTTATGTTGTTTTCCTTGTCAATTTGTTCCTCTTGTTGTTTTTCCTTTGCTTGTATTCAGCTGTCATTTGTATTCTGTTTGCCAGCTCTTACTTGGTGTTTGGATTTTTGTGTTTCTGTTTATCTTTAAATAAATTGCTTGTCTCTATTTGTTTTATGGTAGGGTTTTTTTGTTTGTTTGTTTTTCTACCTTCATTGTCCTCTCCAGTTCAGCTGTTTCTGGTTGAGTGCCCAGGGCTAAAAGTGACCTGCTGGGTGCTTGTTAAAGTCGTTTCCTAACATTTCCTATACAGAAAGGCATCAGTATCAGACTCTCTGCTGTGGTAGTGGATAATATTAATGGATTACCACGAGCAGGAGACACACAGTGAACCTGAACTTGACTTTTCACAGCCCCTCTCGGTGCGCTCGCTTCATCGAAAAGATTCACCAGCTGATTATTTGCACTTGAGTTTGCAAAGTGGTGTTTGGAGTCTATTAATATGCAACAGACATTCTGAACAACTAACCCTTGTACCCTCGGTTTCTACATTTAAATTCCATAAAATACCAGCAATATAAAATATGCTTTTAGCAATACCCCCCACTAATCCTATAATTAGATTCTATACTACAAATACACATTTAAAGTCAAAATAAATTGGTGGTGATGATGATGATGATGATGATAAGATGATCATGAGATGATAAGATGATCATGAGGACGATCATGAGGACGATGAGATGATGATGATGATATGATGATGATGATATGATGATGATATGATGATGAGATGATAAGATGATGATAAGATGATGATGATATGATGATGAGATGATGATGATAAGATGATGAGCAGATGATGATGATGAGATGATGAGCTGATGATGATGATGATATGATCATGAGGATGATAAGATGATGCTGATATGATGATGCTGATATGATGATGATGATAAGATGATCATGAGATGATAAGATGATCATGAGGACGATGAGATGATGATGATGATAAGATGATGCTGATGATGAGATGATGAGCTGATGATAAGATAAGATGATCATGATGATGATAAGATGATGATGATGATGAGATGATGAGCTGATGATAAGATGATAAGATGATCATGATGATGATAAGATGATGCTGATATGATGATGCTGATATGATGATGATGATGATATGATGATGATGATGATGATGATAAGATGATGATGATAAGATGAAGATGATGCTAATATGATGATGCTGATAAGATGAAGATGATGCTGATAAGATGATGATGATGAGATGATGATGGGATGATGACGATGAGATGATATAAGATGATGATGATATGATGGTAAGATGATGAGATGATGATAATGATAAGATGATAAGATGATGAAATGATGATGATGATGATGATA
>OOFC01033277.1:51502-65177 GCA_900323345.1 Pseudochromis fuscus | reverse complement strand
CTGAACTGCCACAGATCAAAAATAAAAATGGATCAGTATCTCGTTATAACGAGAAAATTATCTCGTTAAAACGAGAAACCTATCTCGTTATAACGAGAAAGTTTTCTCGTTATAACGAGATAAATTCGTATCTCGTTATAACGAGAAAAGTTTCACGTTTTCGGTTGCCTCCAGCTGATCAGTAAGAAAGGACCCTACCACGAGAGGATCGGACTCATTCTTCCTCCTGTACAGTCTCGTGCATTTTAAAATCCTTCTCAGCGTCCGCATATTTATCACAATATCATCCACTGTGTGCAGTAGCTGCAGAATCAAGTCATGTCTATGTAACAATAGGAGCTATTGTTTAAATGTACGTTAGCGGAGCTGCACACCTTTGTTTTGTTTCAACACGGACTTGTTTTGGTGAGACTCCGGAGAGTGAGGGAGACCTGCGCTGTGTCCTGTGCCCAATTATAATAAACTTTATATCCAGTTGAAAGGAAAGTGAAAGGAAGAATTCTGTGTCTTCATGGTTGATATTGAACAGAATTCAACAGTCAACAATTTGAGACTTTAATCATATTGTGTAAACGAGCCACATTACATCTTCTATCAGTCCTCTGCAACAATGTAAGTCATTTTATCACGTTATAACGAGATACGTTTCTCGTTAAAACGTGAAACTTATCTCATTAAAACGAGAAAATTATCTCGTTATAACGAGAAAAGTTTCTCGTTTTAACGAGATACTGATCCATTTTTATTTTTGATCTGTGGCAGTTCAGCGCTTCCGTACAGCATCATGTTGTTGTTACCAGTTGATACATTTTGGCTTTTATTACTTTTTTTATTATTACATTTTGGGCTCAGCACTTTTGTTACATTATCGACCACTCATTACATTTTGGATTTTCCTACATTTTATTACAAAAATTCAGGTCATTATTCCATATTGTGCTCTAGTAAATGAAAACTTTTAGATGATACAGGTTATTATAGGCACTATATATTCCAATAGGGCTATCTGGCAAAGGTTTTAATTCAAATCCAAACATTTTTCACTTATTTATTGACATTAATAAGAAGAAATAATGAAGTTTAAAGGTTAAATTTGAAGTTTTAACCTCACACTGATATTTGATGAGAGTGATGTGTGCACAGACACACTTTCTGACAAACCCAAGGAAACAGATGTTAATTGAAGGAGCAACAGGGTGGGGTCCCCTAGTGCATCACCTTTCAGTGTGTATGCATTATGAAATATAGCAGGCATACACTTACAAAAACATGCAGAGTCACATACAAATGCATTCAAGTGCACTCGTACAGAGCAGCGGAGGCACATACAGAAATGGAGAGTCAGAGCTGATCTGCATGTGAAAGCGGTCATTAGGTCTGTGTGGCAGAGAGACATTATTTAATCTGTCCACTCCTCAGCACGCCACATGAATAAAACTGGAGTCAAACACCCTCCCAGTGCTTCCCGAATCTTAATCACCTACACACACACTCTCACTGCATGACAAACACAACACACCAAACTAATCCAATCCAAACACGAGCTTCATGATGGGACAAATCATTAACACAAATACTCCATGGCATATCTGCTTAGACTCACACCACTCAAATGTAATGCTAGCTAAGCATCACCAGCTCAACCAAATCCTTTCAAAAATCCACTGAGAACGTCCTACCTTAATCCATTTAACCTCATTGATTCAGGAAACACTTTCACTGAAACGTATACTGTGAAAGCACAAGCTTTATGGTACGTGACTAAGTGTATACACACGGGGCCACAGAGCTCCTCTTGTAACCATTCAGACAAACATCAAATGTTAAGGACCCACTTACCCTTTGTCCTTTGTAAGTAAGATAACGCTGTGTGGCTTCAAGATGTGTTAACAGCAGCAAGCAATGATAAGGTATTTTAAAGATAAGATATCTCCACTTTAGAAGAAATAGATTATTATTTTTTAACATACTTTTTTTTCTTTCTGAGAGTGATATGAAAAGATCATTACTGCTCTATCATGCCAATTTGGAGGTGAGAGGTGAGGTGTAGTTTAGTAATAAGACAAAAAGTAAAAGGGGTAAGATTTAACCCAGCTATTTACAATGACTGGTATTTTTATCTGTTATTATTATATCTTTTGTTACTATTATAATGTTACTATTTCTTGACAAACAACAGTTCCACTGATCAGGCACCAAGTTAAACTACTTCCAGTAAACACTGAATTGGACACATTCAAGAACATTTAATCATTTTATGCATCTAATTAAGAGTTGAACTATCTATATATGAAAAATCTAAAGCCACTAACTCGTCTTATCCTAAAGTGAAAGCCCCTGTATGCATGTGTTGATCCTGAAAGAAGCAATTCTCTTTTCAGGTGACAGTTGTTTACGAGTTGTACATAAGCACAGGGTAAGATGAGGGAGAATAAACATATCACGTCCTTACTATCAGGACACATCGGGACACATTAGTGTTCACACAGTCCACACGTGGTTTGACTGATGGGCTTGCAGTGTGTTTTGGTGGTTGTTTACTGCTGCATGTGACACCACCTCCAATGCTGCCAGGAACTGCTTTTCAGCACCAAAAGCTGCATCTGCATTGGACAGTGGAGTACAAGTGGAGAGCAAATTTTCACCTGTTTTATGTTTTCCTTTAGTGTCAAATTTCTCCTCCATCATTATTAAAATATTTACATACTAATTTCCTACCCTCCTTCTCACACATAGTGTTCCTGACGACTTCACTAATTGGCCAAATGCTCCAGCGTGGTCGCCACCGGAGACGCTCGAAGATGTGAGGATGTGTGGATTGCACTGCACTCACAGCCGGAGGTGAGGCAAAGTTAAGCAAACTCTCTCCTCAAGAGTCTGGGAGCTGCTGTAGGAGAACACTGGCCTTATTTTGATTTATTTTTTTAACTCCTGATTCAGTCCACAGTGGTAGAAAAAAACACAACAGAGTCACAGTAGTGGATATATTTTTGGCTACAGCTGAAAGCCGAGCAAACATCCAAACACGCATCCTCAAGAAGAGAATATAAGTCAAGGTTAGACAGAGTAAGAAGAGAGTGAACAATATAAATACATTAAGTGGAAATGCTGAAAAGGTAAGTGAGTGAGAAAAAGTATTCAAGTAAAGCAATACAAGCAAGCAATGTTTAAACTAACATGGAGAGTGGAAGATAAAGACGGAGAGAGACTGAGTAATGCACACCCACATCTTCAGCTACGGACTGCTGGAGAAAAATAAATAAATAAATAAAAAACACCCACAACCACTGCAAAGTGGACCTGCATCCATACAGTATGAGTGTACAGTATACATGGTAGGCGCTACACACGACCTGTGAGACGACTGTCCTGCACATTAATGCAGCTGATGTGCAAAAGGACATTACAACAGCAGAGCCTGGAATAAAGTCTGTTTTCATTACTGACCATAACTAGCGTCTTTCTTTAATTCCTTACGCCCTGAGCTCTTATTTTGAAATTTCAACTATAGAAAAATACCAGAGACAAGTCTCAGGGTCCCCCAAATTGGGGACCTTAATGGGTTAAAGTTTACAAAGGGTATAAATATTTTAACTAACCCACAGTTGTAATTATACAGATGTTTTTGGGGAGGAGCATTGTTGTGAAATGTTTGGGTTCAAAAATCCCATCAGCTCATATACAATGTATAATACCTGTAAGCTGTAGTGAAGCAGAAAGCGAGAGACGGATCAGAGACACAAACGAGAGGAGAGTAGAGAAAATAATTGAAGCTAACAAAGGGGAGACTGCGAGAGAGTCGCAGACAAAAGCTGTCAAAACACAGGGAGACGGACACAGAGCGGAGAAGTCGGGAGCATTAAGAACAAAGTGTATCATCCTGTATCCTCTGTCCTGCCTCACAGCTGAGACCACATGGAAACTACATGAAGTGAGCTGATTTTGTCACTTCCAATCTCTTAAAGGCCTTTCTCTGTCTGTCTCTCTCTCTGAGGCACAGATTTTTTCTGGCTGCTCCCCAGTGTTTTTTTCTCTTTGTCTGTCTCTACTGTTTAACTCAACACCATTGTGGGTTGAATGAGTGAGTCTGACACAAACATCAAAGTTTAAACTGTAACAAAAGCCCTATGTATTCAACAGTAATCAAAGGAGATATCTTACACCAAGATAACTGAAAATGATGACCTGTGCTAATTATCGGATTTATATACAAACTATGATGCAACTGATGAGACATTTTGGACGTATGAGGACTTACATTGTTGGGAGACACTGTGAGAACACTCCTGCTCTTCCTCATCTTTCCTTTAGGTATCTCCCGTGCTGTCCAACCACAGCAGCTTCACATGCAAACCTGGAAAACACAAAAACAGGAAATGGTTATTTTCATCTTCCCTAAGAAAACTTTTTATAGCAAAATCTATGGACTATGAATATTAGCTAGAGCAATGTTTTTAAATTCAGCATTTATTGCTTGTTTTTCAGATGCCACTTTTATTTCCATGAGGAACAAACTTGACATTTATTGTAATCTAAACTTTAATCCTAGATATTTCCAAATCCAATTCCTACTTTTGTTTGCAAACCTTGTATATCGAGCCTGTACACAAACAAACACATCAGTTTTAGAAACAAGAGATTTTAGTTTGTGTTTCCATGAGAAAACAGCCTCACTGAATATTGTTGCTCTGGGGGACACGCATCAAGACAATAACACTGTTGTATGAAACATCAAAATCCCCACGATGCACCGATATCTGATAATGTGCAAAATGTTATAAAAGACACAATAAACTGAACAGACTGATACAGAGGCTGGCTCGCTGCCTGCCCAATATGATCACTCCAACGTTGAACTCATTTTCGTTTTTATTTCTGTCTTACGACACCCCAGTCCTGACAGAAAAAAAAGAAAATCAATGTTTCAATCAGAGTTTAATTGATGCTGTTACATTGGTAGTTTGAGAGCAATTAGATTTGCACTGACAATGTAAAAGTAGACATGCAAAATGTCCCATAATTGTTATTTGGAGAGCACTTTTCAAAATCTAAACAGACCAATATAAAATGGGATGAACACAATCCACTAACACAAGAGCAAACACACAGGCAGACAGGGTGAGTCAGGTAAAACCCAGTGGTCATGGTGGCCTCACCAGGGTTATTTCCAGGTCGTTTCACAGGAACAGACAAGATGCTAAACTAAGTACAGGCTCATGTGAAGCTGAATACAGGAAGAAGAAGGGCATTAAGAGCCTTAAATGTAATCAATGAGATCCTACAATCAATAACAACACACTGTACTGGAAACCAGTGTGAGGAGGACACAACATCTGTGAGCTGGTAGGAACCATGACAGATATACACTGCAAATATTCTGCATACAGATGGTGTCTTCATCAGTGAGTGTTGTCTGGGTGTTTCTCTTCCCATTACAGTGATGTGTCTGTTTTTTCTGCACTTGTTCATTTGCTTTCACCTTTCCAGTTCAGACACATGTTAAGTTACATCTGATGTCTCAAATATTCACTAATGAAGAACAGCACTGCAGCAGATTGCCAACAAATGTATTAATATTTTGCCTGTTTTTGTACAGAACTGTGTGCAGTAAGATATTCATCACTGAAACTGGATCACTGTTTGGACCTGAAAATGAATCAAACTATGAGGATGGAAAAAAATCCCAGCAGCTGTATGGGTGTGTGTCTGGCTGATGCAAAAATTGCACTGTCAAATGGTTGACAAGTGATGTGACAAAAAGGATTACTGTAGCCCCCTCTTGTTGCAACAAGCCTAGAATGGCAGCTCCCATGCACTCCCATCTCCATCCATGCACATGCACTTTACAAATTAATGGAGACAGAAGAAAAATAGAACGACAATAACAAACAGTGGATTTTATGTAAATATATATTATCTTTTTATTTAATCATGACACTTAATAACAACATAAATGTGCTGTTAATATGTACCAAGCTCCACATGTGGACATGGAAATAGGGTAAAATAAACTAATTAATTAAAACTAATTAATTAATTATTTTGTTAGAAAATTTATGGCCAAACTGTAGAGATTGAAAAGATTCCCCTTGTTAAAAACTTGCAAAAATTAATATCTTTACTGGTCGTAGACAAACCCACAACCAGTAAATTTGGGTTTAATGCTGTTGAATGGTTTTCCTTTGCTGATACAAAAAGGTCAAACCTGTTCATGTTACCAAATAGCAAGTAATAACTTTCTGGACAAAAACGCAACTTTGATGTTGACATCAGCTTACAAACCAAACAGAAAGTGGTAACCAGGGTGACTTTGAAATGATATGACGACTCTCTTCAGAGAGCTCTAATTATCCAAAATTAGTGAAAACTGTCTGGGTATACACAGCTGTGAAGTCATTTCAGGGAAAAATGACAGAAACATTCAGCGGCTCTGACTGCTGCTCTTCTCAAAGACGAAATGATTAATCAAGAAAACATTCAGTTACGAATATCTTAAGTTGCATATCTACACTGTTGCCTCCATCAACACTAATTTGACAGGCTGAGCTAATACAATTACAACCATGAAGTACTCCATATAGTGTGAATTGATGTGCATTAAAAGTCTACTGCAAACTACACACTATACAGCCTGCAGTATGAAGTATGTTTGGAGTAGAGGATACAGTACATCTGGTCACTTTTTACAACAATCACCACGCATCAAAAGCAACAAAACAAATGATTCCTCCTTTAATCTTACTAAGAAAGGTAGAAGTTGACTTTGTGAAGACTGAATAACTCCTCAGATTGTTACTAATGTTATTTGAACAGACAAAACACGAAGATAAAAACAAAGCAACCTCTACATCTAACTGTAAGGTAACATTTTAAATACATTATGTAATTAGATTAGTCAGCCTTACTTAGACTGCTCCGCATAAAACACTGTGTGCTCACTTAAATAAACAATCCTGCCACACAATGAAGTCTCACATCACATGAGCAGACATGTGAACCCAACCATTTCCCTCACAACACACACTCATTAGCAACCATCATGTGTCCCTCAGCTCTTCACCTGATGTTTTCAAATCATTTTTTTCCAATCTCGCTAATCTTTATGAGTTTTCTGTCTCGCCTCCGCAAATGATACTTTTTCTTTGGTAATTTTTCCTCTCAATAACATGTGCTAATGTAAGAGCCAGCTAATGAAACCTGAAGCAGCCCGTAATGGTTCGACGCACTTTAATTCTCCCCGTGCTAATCATTCAAAAGCAGCGTACAAGATTGACTCCACAGCCACTAATGACCCAATTCAGACGGTCGTTAAAAGACCCTGAGAACTCATATATTCCTCCTGTGACCCGGGGTGAGGCTTATTTTCTGCACTGCTAACGGAGAGACGGGGAGGTGAGCTTCAACAGTGGGATGGGCAAAGTTACCGAGGGAGGGGTTCAGAAAATACGATGAAAGAGTAGAAAGGCAAAGAGAGCTACGTGACATATGGAGGCATTTCATGTTCAATGTGTTCTGTATTGAAACTCAAATATTTCCATGTTTTATGCATGGATGACTAGGTATTAGTAACTACTTTCATGTGATATATGTTGCAATTTCCTGAAGTAATATTTTGGAGTAAAAAATAGTATCAAATTGCTGCCCTGTGACATATGGACATGAATCTGTACAAGTCTCAAGGAAACTTTCTGTAACAAAAACAAAACAAATATGCTCATAAACTTTTATTCAATATACAAGTAACAATTAAAGCCAGTCAGTCAGTCATCATCTACACCTGCTTTCTCCACACTTGGGTCACAGGGGTCTGCTGGAGCCTATCCCAGCTGTCAATGAGGTGGGGTACACCCTGGACAGGTTGCCTGCCTATCACAGGGCTAACACAGAGACAAACCACTCACACCTATGGTCAATTCACCCAAAATGCATGTCTTTGGACTGTGGGAGGAAACCGGAGTACCCAGAGAAAACCCACGCATGCACAGGGAGAACAGAACAACTAAAGTGATATATACAATTTACAAATATTTAACTATACTTTACAAATAACTTCATTTACAGACATTCTTCAACATTGTTTAATAATTTGTAAAATGTACTGACAAAATATATGAAAACTTTTTTGTTTTAACAAATGCTGCATAGTTCATAGTAGTTTATTATCTGTCAATGAATATCAATAGCCTCTGAATCTCAGTTTTTTCTAGAAACAGTTCCATAAACTGGAGTTCTTCAGATAAAAATGAGCCTATTTGAGAAATGATAGGTGAAATTTTATTTTTTAACTCTGATGTTCACTTGTGTTTGATCTGGCACTTTGATGAAATAAAGAGAAAGGACTGAAGGTTAAAAAAAGAGACTGATGAAGTATGAAACTGGAGGCAGATCAGGAATATTCAGCTAAGATGTTGAGTTGAGTTTCTTCTATAAGAGAAGAATTTAACATGTTAGAAAACATGCTTTACATTGTTTCGTGGTAAGTGTACATTTTTTTAGTTTTTTTTTAAGACATTTTTATCACTCTGAGGTCTGTGCTGTAACTGTAAAGATTCAACAGCAGGTAGTAAACTATATTAGTTAAAGAATAATCTGTTTACCAGCTACCACTAAAGCCCTCTAAAAAAAATAGAAATGTTTCACATAAGAGCAAGTTGTACTGTGATACTTTGGGACAGATGATGCTCACAAATCAAATCAATCAAAATTTCTCCTTGTTGATTGTTTTTTATTTGCATGTGAAAAAGTGAAACATTGATTTAACTCGGACACCAGTGAAATCAACTCCGCTCTCAGGTTTCCTGTTGTCTGGCGTTGCCATAGTTACTTAACTCTAGGGGCCATGTTAAAGAAGCTGAATCATCTTCAACTCCAAATGCAGCTCCTATGACGAAGGCAGTGCCTTCAACTTCCCTTTTCTTGCAGCAGACCTTGACAACTGCTGTGTTTGTACTGAAAACAATTAATATGGCAACAACTGCTCACTGTACTAAAGCAACTTAAGTGTTTTGTTGTTTCAGAATGCTGAGTTATGCTGATATTAAGATATATGTAGAGTCAGGTTGCTATTTGGAGATTACATATCCGGTTTCCTGATGCCCTTCATGCCAATGGATGTTTAAGCCTGAGCAAACTGGACAACCTTAAAGTCCTGAAGATAATATCGTTATATAAAATCAACACACTCTACTATAACACTGCAAGAAGCAAAATGTGTGAAATCCTACATAATAAGTTACATTATAAGCATGGGTGGAACTGCTTCTGGTGCGAAACAACAGCTCATTATCACTCAGCACCTTCAAGAGATAATACATGTTTGTTGAAATTCACTTTCAAACTATCATCTGCATAATCTTTAGTTGCAAAGAATGAATAATCAGAGTCTGAATATCAAGAGTCGTGAAGGAAGTTACAGTGCTATTCTCCATGGTTTTCCTGATCTGACATTAGTTTCAGTCTGAATGATCCATTATTACTTTTTTTAAAGCTATGGATGGTGATAATTGTTCAAATAGATGCCACAGCATTTGTTGGAGGTGGTATAGAAGTACACAAAGCATAAATACCTAATCTCCCAGTACAACAACAAGAAAAACACAATACTTTACTACCACCACCAACACAGTGATGTCGTCTGTGTTGTTTTGTCTGGCTGTTACAAAAAAAAAAACTTTAAACAGATTTCCTTTTATTTTTTATTTAATTTAAATAAAAACAACTGTGTCACATCTAAATGGATTTTGTTAAAATTACACACACACACACACACACACACACACACACACACTCCACAGACTGTATATATAATAAATGAACCTAATGTGATGTCATCCACTCACATTTTGAAGTCAGTTTGGCGTCAAAATGTCACCATAATGGTTTGTTTTGTTTTGTTTTGTTTTGTTTTAAACAGAAAGTGACCATATTTGGATTTGAAGAGAGACGTGAGGAGGCGGGGACACTGCCCAATGTCCTCCTTTTTAACACTAATATCTAATTAATATTGTATTTATTTTTCTGATGGACCACTGATAAAAAACAGTTGTATTTAGCTAATGACATCAGAATAACTGAACATTTCATGATTGGAAATGAGAATTTTTGAATTGAAGTCAACTGGAGTCAGAGTTTTTTGGAGCCAGCACCTAGTGACCATCAGTGGTATTAACACAAAGCTCCAAAAGTAACAAACAATAGAAAAACCAAAGTCCAAACTAAGAGCAACAAAAAGTACAAACCAAAACTTAGTCCACAAGAGTTGCAGGGGAGAGTCCAGGGCAACAGGCAACATGGAAAACACAAGGAACAGGGAAAATCCACACGGACACAGGGAAACAACACAAACTGAAACAGAGGGTAGAACAAAGGACCTGACAAAGACAGAGCAGAGACACACTGACTAAATAGCAGGGGAGACAGTAGTAACCAAGGTCAAACTCAAGTGATCATAACATATACCGTATATGACACATACGCAGGATGATAATGTCTACAATCTACGACAACTAAGTGGAGATCAGGGAAGGGTTATGTCGTGTCTGAGGTTTGTGTGACGAGTATTTTCTTGTCATTGTAAATGCACTTCTAAAATTGCTGTTCTTAGCAATTATTTTTGGGTAGCAAACATTTTTCCTGACATTTAGTTTTACAACAGTTGAGTTCATTAAGCTGGTTGCTTCGATGACATAATTAGTTAATTCATTTAAAATGTCTTGAATAAATATTTCATAATGGATATTATCTGTGTTTCTCTTCGGGGATGACAATCAGTTCCAGCTATTGCCATCAGCAGATAATTAGTGAGTGCACAGGAAATTTGTTTGAGAGCAGATCCGAAAATTGTGTTTGAAAGCACAGATGTAGAAAGCCGTTTATGAGCACGGATTAGCACTGTAACCTCGGGGGATGAAACATGGTACTAACGAGAAAAATGGTGTGTGTGTGGGTCTGTTTTGGTGCCTCCTAATTAGCGTTACTTCTGCCTAATTAACAGCATTAGGGCAGGCAGGTGTGAAGACAGAAGACAAGCACACACAAACCACACCAAAAACAAAACAATGCAAGAAAACGACACAAACATGCATAAACTCCTCGAGGTGGTGTGAGTGTGTGCTTAAAGGTTTGGCAGCAACATCAGTCACATATTTATCAGCAACAGTGTAATTAATAATTGTGGATGAGTAAAATCATCCTGGGCTTTTTTAAAACGAGGAACCTCTCTCTGTGATGTGACCTTCCCGCTGGCTTGTAAACTGAGACGTAACAGAAGTGAGCACAACATTTAAAGTTCTTAATGTACAGTTTCTTGAAGACCTGCAAAATATCTATATACACTAGATATCCTGCTAAAGACCAGGGGTCCCCAATCCTGATCCTCGAGGGCCGCTATCCTGCATGTTTTAGATGGTTCCCTCTTCCAACACACCTGATTCAAATAATCAAGATCATTATCAGGCTTCTGCAGAGCTTGATGATGAGCTGGTCATTTGAATCAGGTGTGTTGGAAGAGGGACACATCTAAAACATGCAGGATAGTGGTCCCCGAGGACCAGGTTTGGGAAACGCTGATCTAAAACCACTTATCCAACTGGGCGGTGGGGGGGCGGTTGGAGCCTATGCCAGTCTAACACAGGGACAGAGACAGACAACCCTCCAAGATTTATCATTTCACTTAACAAACATGAGGAAACCGGAGTACCCAGAGAAAACCTATGCATGTACCCACAGAGAAAGATACAAGTTAACAGATGAGTTGTCACATTAGCCATAGAGACCAGGTTGTTTGTACCAAGATGTAAACACATTCATTCATTTTAACATGGAGGTTAATGGGAACTGACTCTCTGTTGGAGCCAGCTTCACATGGCCTGTGTGGTTTTTGCACTGATACATAAGCTTCATTTGACACATGTTCTTATGTCAGTCTTTGGTTCTGGATAAATAAATAATGCAGTCTTGGTTAAATATTATAAAAGTGACTACTGAAAGCATGTGACAGGCTGTGGTGAAATTCTTCCAAAACACTCTTCCCCTAACCTTGACTGAGTCGTCAATACCTTCAACTAGAAAGGATGTGAAACAGATCTACTCACCTGGACCGCCAGCAAACAGATGTCAAACTTACCAGACTTGGGGAAAAAAAAGCTGACAGTGATGGACTGTAACCTATTCTTAGAAAGTGTTCCTGGAAATGTTTGCTCAGAAGACTCTCAACGGACCATTACAACCTGTGAAGGTCACGTGACCGACACCGGGAGCTGAGCTAGCACTAGTGTTAGTACCTCAGTTTGGAAAGAAGTAAACTCCCAGCTGATGCTGCTGCTTGTTTCTCCAGTCAGAGAGTCTACACAGAGCTGTGGTCTCTCAAGTCTTTTTACTTGGTGACAAACCCACACATAAAAGAGAGTGAAGGAAAACCTTGTGATAATGTAACTGTGAAGATGTTGCAGAGTAGCTGTTTGTATGAATATTCATCAAGGGTTGAATGTCATATTCTCAAGGGAGACTGACTCGCTGCAAGAATTTATTAATTTCATATTATTATTATTATTATTATTTTACAATTGTCATTACATTGATTATATTCTAATTCACTGTAGTATGGTGCTGCTTTGAAATTCTCTCTCAGCCGCTCAATGAATTTTCTGCAGTACAACCTGAAAACCTCCCTGACTGCACTTCATAGGTATGTAATTTCGACCGTCACGGAGGGAGACAATTTCAGGCACCACGGTAAAATGTGACAAGATGTTCTGTCAGATCACATCTTGTACCTCTCTCTCACACACACACTCGGACTGATGCAACAACGCCACTGCAAAGTGGCTTCAACACAGCATGTTGTGTATCAGCCTAATAGAGCAAAGATAACGAGCTCTCTCTCTCCCTGCCTGTCCTGCTGACTGACTGACACAGTGGGACACCTGACAAGCAGAGAAACTGAATTTGAGCAGCCAGCTGTCTACATCTCAGTCAGTCCATCTTCTGGTCCTGAAGTCTGTAACCACACTGCTCTGCTTCATGTAATAGCTTGAAGCCCTCACAGTAAAATCCTCCGACTGACAATGAAAAACTAATGACAGCCCCTCCATCCTCAGCTGCTGGTTGGGTTTTGTGATTCTGAAGTGTGTTGGCAAGGTTACTTTTTGTTCGATTAACTTGATAAAGTGTAGTGTCCGTATGCCACAATGAGTGTGACAACTACTGGTTGAAAGAATTTGCGTCTCATTAAAAAATCCAAAGTAGAAACGAAGGAAATCAAATGCTACACAAGCATGCACAGCACAACCAACAGGAATAAGAAGCATCCACTGTGATCTGTCATGCTCTTGCATCATGCCAGCAGAGAAATCGCATTCAAAAATGATAAGAAAAATTTAATTAATGGAAAATGTTGGTGAGGACAAATCCAAATATACCAAAAATAAAAACTGGGAATCTCTTGATCATACCTGTGACTTTTAAGATTTTGTATGTACCACTACAGAACCTAATCCAATATTTAGTTTTATGATACATTTAGGGATTGTTACCTACATAATGCAGCTGCAGTGCACAGCTGTTTTCTTCCAAACCACAGACCAGTCCTGCAGTTCAGCCAACAGCTAAAAAACATCGAGACTGCCTCACATCTTAACATCTTCATAATGGTTTTGATCATATTGTAGTCGTGCTG
>OOFC01033277.1:34787-51482 GCA_900323345.1 Pseudochromis fuscus | reverse complement strand
GTGTGTGAGTGTGTGTGTTTGTGTGTGTGTGTTTGTGTGTGTGTGTATGTTTGTGTGTGTGTGTGTGTGTGTGTGTGTGTGTGTGTGTGTGTGTGTGTGTGTGTGTGTGTGTGTGTGTGAGTGAGTGAGTGCAATAGAGACAGCATTAAGGAGTGCACTGACAACATCGTGATGCCACTACAAAGCAGCTCAGCAAATTCTAAGAACTGTTGAGTATCTCAGTTGTTGGTCTTACATAAAAAAAAACACAATATCATTAAATACACAATTTAATCCTCTACAGATTCTGAATCCTGTCAAATCCAATGCAATCTCACTCACACTTTGAATGCATGTTCTGCTTTGCAAAAACCCAGGACGAATAAAAAATTAAAAACAGCACTGGATACAAATATTACATTGAGAGCATTCAATGTTACTGCACAGTCCTGACATGGACAGTTAGAGTGGTGAATTGAGAACAGCTTCAATTAGTGCTTGGAGGAGGGTTTATTATTTAAAATGTGTAATAGACAAGTTATTTTTTTTCATCCTCTGCAAAAAAAAAAATCACATTTTAGCAACATACACTAAAAATAATGTTCTTACTGTTCTGTGGGTAACATCATAATCAGTACAACTAATAACTGAAGCAGAATCTCACGCTGACACAGAGCAGCTCTGCAGTGTTTCATCATCTCTAAAAGGAGGAGAGACTATATTTATTTGACATTACATAGTGTGAGTTACTATCTACAAGTAGTACTGATACATGAATGTGATCGACCTGCACACATAACTTTTAGTTTATTTCAGTTACATAAAGATTTTTAATCTCACCTGGCACAAATTACCTGTCAAAATATCCTCACACTGGAGGTTTCTGTTATTCAAACAGAAATGTTTTTATCACACAGTGACATCATTTGTGTTTCAGAGACAGATTTTGATGTAGCACTGATGTTAATGTTCACTAATGTTTAATAAATCATATGTTAATAATACAAGAAAGTTGTTGCAGTTTCAAGTCAGATGACAAAAAATTTTTGTGTTTAACACAACTCTGCAAAGCAAACACAAATGACTCACTTTGCTGAGTAGAACAATTACTACATCAAAGCATATTTTCTTCTGTTTAGTCAACTATTAAATAAACTCAAAGTGGACAATATATTTAAAAATCTGATTACCATGATCTCAAAAATCCAAACATGTTGACTCAACATAAAAAAGTCAAGCTTACAAAGGATGTGTGCTGTGTCAAATAAAAATAATCTGTTTGACAGTTCTGTGCAAAAACTTTGCTTCACTGATGAATTGTGATGCACAGTGTAGAGTAAATAATGTGCTGCCTGAATTTTGATGTGCGCAGTGGAAAGGTGTGTATCAGCCAGAAGCTGTTCACCTTAGCAGCTGCTTCAACTTGATGTGTTATATGACCCCTCTTCATTAATATCCAGAAAGAGAAACTAAAAACTCAGGTTATTAACAGGTGCAGTATATTGCTGTATGTGTGATAGTCTCATTATTCACCCAGTCAGAGAAAATGCTTTAATAGCACACCTGCTCCTATAGAATAATACTGACTTCAATACTTATGCTCAACAATATATTTGGATTAGTGTCTAAGTGGAAGTCATCAGACTGGATAATTTCACAGTCACTTCAGCTTGTTTTCATCAACACAGATAAATCACATAAAATTGTCTGCAGTCACTATAATCCAGTCTGTGGCCATTAAAAAAAAAAAAAAAAAAAGTCGCCGGCATGTTTCATCATTAACTAAATGTGTCCTAAAAAAGCAACCTCGGGGTGACTTTGTACATTAATTTGTTTCTGTTTCAAGTAAACATGTCAGCATGACTGTAATTTAGAGTTGGTGGCCCCAAGCTGCTGCTGCTGCTGCTGCTGCTGCATCTCCTGGGATGAGATAACTGTGACACATCTGCTACTATGAGAACTCGTGTTCACTCTGGATTCATTCATAAAGCAGAAAAGTGCCAAACCTCAAGTACACTAATTAATTTCCGAGACTGTCCTCACAAAAGAGAGCAACAAACATTTAACAAACCTTGGACTCAGGTAACAACAGTCAAGTCAACAAAGTTCACAATGAGAGCAGGTCGAAGTGAAGGACAAGGCCCACAAAACATCAGACTTTACTTCAGGAGACTGCTGTTTATTTTTCAAACTCACAGTAACCATGGTGATGAAGGTCATCGAACCTGAGCAAAGTAGCCGTTTTACCTCAATATATAAACTGTCCATTAACCTAACCTCGACTCAATTAACTCATGAAATAATCTCATCAAAAAACAGATAGATAATGAAAAATCGGTGAAGTCTAGTTATCTGATTCATGACTCTGAAGGCCAACAAAATGCCACAACTTCATACTGTTTTTTATCAGTTACACAAACATTTTATTCTCCACTGCAACATACAGGTCAGGTGATGTCAGGGGTCAAGGTGCACACAACAAACAACAACTTTAATTCCAGCTAATGCATGACATACACATCTTTTTCTGTCTATCTTGAATGTCACAGCACCACAGCAAATAAAAAATAATTAGCATTTTGTTGAATCAAACAGTGTCTTTACACACACACATTGAGACCTTACAAGAACAAGGTAGAATATTTGAAATCCTTCAATTTATGTACTAAAAATTCTACAAAGAAAAAAAAACATTTACAATTTATTCTAACAAGAATGCATGATAAATCAAAATGTTTAAGATACACATAACAAAAAAGCCTTTTCATATTATTCTGCAGCCTGCAGCCTGTGAGAACCTCCCACATGAGAAATGTGTAGAGGAGAAAAAGAAAATCAGAGTGAAAGGTCAAAACGGTGGAAATAGATTCACTGCACCCACGATTTCTACAATTGTGTCTCTCACCTTTGTGCAAACCTTCATTTACTAAAACACCACTGTAATTCAAAACTAATCTGAAATATATACACTACGGATCTTTAAACACACAATATTTCCTCAGGGCTCTTTTATAATCTTTCAAACACTAGTAACAAAATTTTCCATTTTTTTGGTCCTGAATCACTCAGTGGGAAACTTCACACCACTGATAACCAATTTACATGCTGGCTCCACAGACCTGTCTACTCCGGGGATTTCTTCCTCCTCTTCACACAGATCATCAGCCTGAGACAAAAACTGCCGCTCAGGTACATCCTAATGAGCAAAGTCAAGAGACTTGTTCCCCCAGGTAATAACCATCTGTATGACCGTTTCAGTTGCTTTCTTTTCCAGATCTTCAATGTTGTCATTTCCACACAGCTGCTTCCTGGCAACACCTTACTTGACAAAGTCTCAGGGAAATCATCTTGTGAAAAACTAAGTGTTTCTCATAAGTTCTTCTTGAGACAATTAAAAAAAAACAACTTGATGAGCCCAGCATCCCTCCTTTATTTACTCCCACAAGTGGTGTCATTTTAATGAAGGGAGAGCAATCAAAGTCAGGGCTGCACTCCTGTTGAGTATGCACTAGAGAGCATAAACACTCTGAGTAGGGAACTGTCTTCATTATAAAAAATGAAGGGGGCAATGGAGGCAGAGGGAGACAAACAGGGTATTTGCTGTAAACACAAAAGGAGACCCATAGGAATAGATGTCTGTGTTGGTGACATTTAAAGTGTATTTAAAGATCCCTGATATGGACATCTAATATATATACAGTTTATGGCCCAGACTAAACTCTAATTCAAAAACTGAAATCTAAAAACATCAAGATGAGAATATTCTATTTCTTTAATAAATAAATGTTAGAATTTTCTCATTTCTAATAAAATGAGAAAATAGGCTTTTTTTTTAAAATTCATAAACAAATTATTTCAAACCTTTAGACCTTTTTTCTTACAGCAGATCACACCACTCTGGCCTATTTCTCTCATATAGTGCACACCCACCCTTTAACACATAGACCATGTGTTCAACATGGGATTACGCACATAGGATCAACCCACGTTTGACACAATCATAACAGCCTGCTGTCATAGGTTAATCCCAGGCTGTCCCACAGTCCACAGATGTAACTCTATATACATCACTTCACAGTCACAGAATCACAACAGAGTTAATAACACACTGGACACTGGAGGGATCAGTTTTGAAAGTGATGCAATGTTTAAACTGGATTGTGCCTCTGAGAATATTTTCATGTATTTATCAGGGTCTAATGGAAAGGTAATGAGTCACATTACCAATTCCACAACTCCATATGAAACATGGATCAACTTCTGTAATACGTCTTATGGCATCATCTGCTGTGGCTCATTCAGAATCAGGTCACAGAGGAAGCAACAAAGTATCGCTGATGTCCCGCTCCAGCTCCTCCAGCTCCTCCTGGGGGATCCCAAAACTTTCCTTTGCCAAAGAGATATACAGTCCCCACAGTGTAGTCCTGCCCAACGTCCTCCTCTCCGAACCCTGGTTTACTTTGCACATAACTCAAGACTAACTTAAACCTGCAGTGCAGAACTTTTCTGTCACTCTTCTGTGATGCATGTTACATGGCGACAATTGCTTTGCACTTTCCTCTGGGAAAGCAATCATGGCTGATATTTAGATATACCACGGGTGTCACACATACAGTCTGCAGGCCAAAACTGGCCTGGCAGAGGGTCATAACGGGCCCACAGGATGAATTTACATAGAAGACATTAACTGCAATTTGCCACAACTTTTAGGTATTTTTATTTTTTATTATATATGAATTATTTATTTAACAAGGCAGGGGGTATAACTTCACTTCATTCCTTAATAGCTCCCACTTTAGTTGGTGAGTCAGTGCAGGTGGTCAGGATGACTACAGATGTGGAAATGTGTGTACAATTATTTTAAATGGTAAAGTGAGGCACAATATTGCAGAAATTGCTGTTCGTTTAAGAAATTTCAGGCTTATATAATGTTTTGTAAAAGGACAGTTCATGAAATGTTATTAAAAGTGTTTTAATAATGTACCTACTTGTACTTTTTTGCACTAAAACAAAGGGAAACATCCTTATTTATGGGTTATTATGGTATTACCGTATTTTCCGGACTATTTTTCCGATGCTTTGAACCCTGCAGCTTAAACACCGATGTGGCTCATGTATCGGCGGCATGAAGCTCATTAGCTTTTTACAAGCTAGCAAGCTCCATGCTGCCGATACATTTAGCCTCATCACATCAGACCAGGTCAGAGTGGACCACATGAAACTGTTCGAATAAATTCAATAGCGGCTTATAGACAGGTGCGTCCAATAGTCAGGAAAATACGGTATTTTTAATGGTCCGGCCCACTTGAGATCAAATTGGCTGGTATGTTGCCCCTGAAGTAAAATTGGTTTGACACCCCTGAGATATACATTATTAACTTCAGCCTCTTTTCAATTCCTAAAAAAACTTGCAAGGTTCCAGTTTTGTGACAGATGAATCACATTTTTGTTTCCTTGAATACCTGCAGAGACATCCAGGTGGCATCTTGGTCAAATGCACTTCAGCCACAGTTGTAAATAAGAGTCTGTTCTTAATGTGTTTTGCCTGGATAAATAAAAGGTTCAATAAATTAAATTAAAGCCTGTCCTTGTCAATGTGAAAGACACAGCAGTTCTAGTCTCCTCGCATCTGAGCTTCTCACCCTGTCCCTACTGAGAAAACTTATTTTGTACACCTGTAATCACGTCTTTTTCCTTGACCCAGACTCCTTCAAGACCACTGAAGAGCATAGGAACAAATTGAAAAGCAAAAATTGAGAGTTTTGCTTTGTGAGGCAGCTCCTTCTTCATCACGACAGACCTGTACAGCTCATTTGTGAACAAGACTCAAAGAAACTTCCCTCAAGTCTCTCTTCACTGACATGGATGATGGATCGATCTTTTTTCATATCACCTCCAGATTTAGAGAGGGTGAGCCTCATCCTAGCTCAGTGAAGGTCACCAGACTGGACACACTTCAGCCCTCAGAGCCACAATGAGACGCTGTCCATGAAGATCAGGAACAGAATCTAGGACACGGCACAGTCCAGCAGCACACACAGGATGCATGTGTGATAAGAACTGCTGTTGAGGGTTTAAAGATTGAGATACTACAGTACCACTTACCACCACCCAACAGTCAGCTTGTAGTAATCTAACATAACACCTGTATGTCTCCCCTGTACCTGTATTAACCCGTGCAGATTAATGGTAAACATGAGTTTTTACAATCAAGTATAGAAAGCTCTCAATATCTGGAGCTATTGATTACTAAGCAATTACATCAAGTCAGAGGTGAATATTGATTGGGTGATTGGTTTAGTTTCCACCTGCTCACATACACTGAATGAGGACCTAATTGACAGTTTGACTTTTTATTGCAGGAAAGTGTAATTAAAAAAATTAAAGATGATAGTAGAAACACTACATCTGTTCTTTGGGTTAGTAGCAACCCTTGCATGTACCACGATGGAAAAGTGGTCTGTTGGTTAGATTATTAGGTAGCCAGCACTTTGGTCCAGACTGAAATGTCAACCTTTCCTGTTAAAACTTTTCAATCAACCTCACTATCACTCTCAAATTTGTGTTTAGTGCAAATCAGCTACTGTTTTTACACCAAATATTTTTGGTTGTGTGAGCATGCCGACGTTAGCGTCCAGTGTCGCAGAGCCACTGATGGGGCTATAGACTTGTTATTAGTCATATTGAAAAAAAATTAAAATGCACACCAATCCCTACAAGTACACATTTATCTGGAAGTAACAGTTTTTGGATTCTCCATACAAAACTTCTCTTATATGAACTATTAAGCTCCTTTGCTACCTCTGAGGATTTTGTTTCGACTGTTTTTAAAAGCAGGTTTACCTTCTGCAAAACATAATGAACCAAACTGCCACAGAGATGATGATGACAGAAACTTTAAAATAAAACTAGAAAAGAGAAAGGAGATGGCAGCTTTGTTCTGTTGTTTTTGTATCTAATTTGATTTGCTTGTTGCTGTAATCGATTATTTAAAAAAACTAAGCCCCCTCCACCAAAAACACATTTGTCACTTCTCTTGGGTCCAAGTTTGACCTTCATTGGTCACAATGATGTATGTTCACAGTTATTCTTTAGATGTGAGACTATAACATTTTCTGAATATTTCAAAGTAGGAGGAGATGTACATGTCACTTCAACCTTTTCTAACTAGGGAACTGAAATAATGAGGAAACATGAAATTGTGATTCAAAGCAGTGTATTTTTAGATACCTTTGAACGTGTGTGGAGAGAATCTTTAAGCTTCGACCTAAATGTACACATTGTAAATGCTGTATTATGCCTGTCACCGTGACAAAGAAAACCAAGCCCATCCCTCAATCGACTCATCACATTTAGCATGGAGACTTGAGCTGACTGCTTGACATGTTAATTACTCTCAATTATCTTGCTCATCGTTTCCAGCTATTCATCTCCATCAGCTCGAGCTCTGTGAGGGTAATATCCTTTGAGTCACCGAGAGAGATGAGGGAGAAGGAGTCCTTTTGTTTATTCACTCATTAAATTAATAACTAAGATTATTCACATTGGTTAATAATATTGATCAAAGCCTTAACTTTAAAGTCAAGGATGGGGACACAGACGAGTAGAGAGGATGACAGAGAAGCGAGAGAGAAAAAAGGAATAGTATTCAGCTACAATACGAAGAACAAGGGCGTCCATACTGGGTGTTACAAAACGGACCACCTGCAGTTTGTGACCTACAATAAAATAACATTATAGAGGCTAGAAAGCAGTGATTCACCAGTGCAGTAAAGCAGGTGTCCAACTGCTGCAGCCTTTACAACATTTACAGCTGTCTGTCTTTTCTTCACTTTCATTGTGCAGAATTAGGGTTGCTGCATTTAGCATGCTTCAGCTTAACAAATCACACACACAGCTCACATCTGGCTTTAGACAAGTGCAGTGATCATTATAACTGAGCTGTCTTCATCTACTGACAAAGGTCATATTATTTAATCTAAAGAACCTGGTCCTGAGATGATCTCAAACTGATTGAGCCAATGGAGCAGACGTTCTCAGGGATACCAATCGATATCAGAACACTTATAGCTCAATAATAGCCAAACAAACTGTATATCTGGATGAAGATCATGTGATACGACTGATACCTACTACAATTTGTGGTTGAAGTCTTTTCTGCACCTGTGCATAGAGGGTTAGGACCAAAAACACCTTTGGCTGATGGATCATTGTTACAATTTGCAACTAAGCCTTGTTTTTGTCGATGTCTCTGTACACATGTGCACTCCACCTTCAACCTTTTTGCAGTATCTAAGCACACTATGGGTCATGAGAAGAATACCCTCCCATTCATTATTATCACTGATTCAAATCAAATATTAGACACAAAGCTTTGCAGTCTGACTACAGGGGTAATTGTAGCTGGACCTCAGCGAATGAACGTGTGTAGATGATAAGGCAAACAGTCGACACGTTAATGATAAATGGGAAAATTTCTGTTCACTTTGTACTCGACAGCAAATACACAATTTTCATGAAATGTGCTCTGACTGTCATTGTTGTAATTACAGTTGCCTGAAGACCCTTTTACTCCCAATTTCTTTTCTCAAACGAATGCCTGTGCACACACGGCTGCCTCTGCCCTTCCTCTAGATGCATGAATCCACCATTAAATATCAATTCCATTAAGCCTGTGGAGAGAGGGGGAATTATCCTGCCACGTCTGTATCGACCAGACAAGTGAAAGCCCACTAAAAACTTCTCAGTGAAGATGATGCAATAATGAGTGGATGGATGTACAGATTTCCAAGTGTGTGCCACAAGGAGAGGACGAATGAAGGAATGTTAAATGAAGACAACAGCAAGGGAGTGATGATAAACCATGCTCTTTGTGATGCCCTCTATCTGAACAATGCAATTATTACTTCAAATAAAAAGCTATATGTGAATAGGACTGCAGACAATCTAATTTAAAGGTTGGCTTTTTCTTCTTCATTAAACTTTACAGAAAATCCACTTAACTAATAAACTGAATAAAAGAGAGAGGTCTGATCAACTGATTTAATTTTTCTTTGGAATTTACTGAACCTGTTTTTATATCTGGATCTTTTGCATTTGAAACCAGCTTCACCATTTTTCCTGTCAGACCTATTTTCATTACGCTGCTACTAATTTATGAGATCGTGACACACTAATAGCATGTTCCTACTGTCCTAACCCCCAGTTATTAAGCAGTATTTTCACAACCTGCACGAGCTGCCTATACAGTCCAGCTTTGCTCTCTCTGGTCCTGCTGTGGGGATGCAGGCCTGGTTATTCCTGGCCCTCAAGATTCCTGGTCCTGCTGTGAAGCTCTGTACATCTCCTAACCCTGCTGATTCGCAGACATGCTGGCCTCCGACACTTAGACTAATTGTCACTCCATGTTGATTGTGCCTGGCTGTTTCCTGTCTGTCACCAACGTCACTGCTTCTCCCTGCTCTCTTGTGTATTTTCATTACCTTCTTTCCAGTCGCCATGATATCCTGGTCTTCAACACTTCCGACTCATGACTGCTTTCACACAACAAACTTGTTTTTGTTTTGTTTTGGTTTCATAGATTTGTGGGTAAGATATTTAGATTTGAAAAATGAACTCGTCAGTGTGTGAACACAATGACTTTTTGTGGGTTTTTTCTGCTTGTCCTTTAAACTACAGGTGTTTCACTTTACTGACCAGCTCGCAAGTTATTTTCACTTCTAAACTTTGTACCGTAATTTCTGGACTATAAGTGCATCTGAATATAAGCCGCACGACCTAAATTTTAAAAGAAAAAAAAATCGTACATATATAGGCCATAGTTTTCTATAAGCCGCATGTGCAATGGCGTTGAATTGTCTATGGACTATATGGACGTGTCCATACCAATCTCAAACGGTGGCTGAAATGTCCATAACAATGTTAACCCTTTGTTTGGACCGCTATGAGGTCCACCTAATCCATACACCCAACAGACCACTACAGAGGTCCATGTGTTTGTGTTTATTTATTTATGCAAATTTATCTGAATGCAAGTGGCTCCTGGAAGATTTAGCAGCAATATTCTTGCTCTTGATGTGAAGTTTGGACCATCTGCTTTTCTTACCTCTGAAAGCTTTTGTCGTCTTTTTGCATCAAATCAGTTCTTCTCAGTCTCAACGTCTCACCATTGATTCACTGATGCTAAGGTTAGTGCAGCAGCTTTATTTCCTTCTTCGACAACCAGCTCGATCGCCTTTGAATTGAAAGCTGCATCATAACCATTTCTCCATATGTTTTCCATGACAACGGTGTGTGCATGACGCGCAAAATGACTGATCTGAAGAATTTAGTGCGAGTGCATTTGAATGTATTTGAACAGTTTCAGTGGTCCACTGTGACCTGTTAAGTAATTTCATTGGTCTGATGTGACGAGGCTAAATGTATCAGTGGCCTCATTAGCCTGTAAAGATCCATAAATTAGCCGCATCATTGTTTAAGACACAGGGTTCAAAGCGTGGGAAAAAAAGTAGCGTCTTATAGTCTGGAAATTCGGTAATATACAAAACTTGTAATACGCAAAGCTGGGTTTCATGTAAACATGCTACATTCTGATGAAAGCTTGTGAAATGTTATGAATCAGACAATAATAATGAGACTTTTCTGTTGTCCACATGGCTCCCTGCAGCACCCATGATGTACTACTGCACCTTATTCTAAATAGAGCTGAAGGTCGTCTGTCACACGTACATAATCAACACACAGTTTCTAAAGTGCAATGATACCTGCAGGGTATTCAGCACATGCATCAACAGTACACACACCAGCAGCACACAAATTATACACAATATATGGGAAGGATATTAACATCAAGAACCATGAGGAACCATGTAAAAACCTTTACATAGCCTGGACACTACACAAGAGACAAAGAAAATCAGCACTAATAATCACCAGCAGCAGTCATATTTTGATTACAAAACAAAAGCCCTCACAGATTTGTGTACACCTAACCTCTCCAATATTGTCACCCTGTAAACTCCCAAAAAGAGAGATAATTGGTTGTTGGCATGCCCCACATTCGCCTGTGAGTGTGAGGTTTTTCCAACCAGCTCTTTAAGTGAGCAATATTTAGCCAATGCATTTTCTGTCTGGGGGATCTGCCAAGAGTACTTAACTGACTTCCAAAAAAAAAAAAAGCCAGGACAAATATAGTCACAGTGTCACCAAAGAGAAAACATGCCAACATAAACAAGTACTTAAAAACACAAACACACAGACCAATTAACTACACCTATTCTTCATTTACCTGCAAAATATAAAACCACAGCAAGTAGCACACACTCACACTACCTTTAATTACATCCCACCATGAAACCACGGCCCTACCATTGATCTTTACATTCAAATAATCCATACTGCAATTAAGATGACGGGAGGATGGGCTTGAGTAAATGACAGGCAGGGAAACGGGGGCTAGGGGCTGCATAGAAAAAAAAGCTGTAATATGTTATTAAAGCAGCACAGTGCTGAATATGACATGAATGAAGAGAGTGAATGTGATGGGCAGTGGAGAATCCAAAGACAAAGGCCGACTCAAAATTAGTGGAAAAAGCAGAGTAAAAAAGACACATTTCTCCTCTGTAATAACATCACCTGATGCAGTGTAGTCATTTCTCCTGATTAGGTCACACAAGCAAATCCACCCGATGTCTTTAATATGTGAATGTTTTAACAAGAGAGTTGTTATTTCACCACAAGAGACCAACAGTGTTCAGTCTCTAGCATCTGCTGGATTATGCATCGGCAGAGGTTTGTGCTCTGAGTGCTTTCTAGTTGAAAATAGTACGCCAATAAGCATCCCTTCTAATTAATTCAACTAGGATGTGTCATTATTTACCGTGTTTTCACTTGTGTTTTTTTGCACACAAAAAAATGAAATGTACAGCATCCAGTGCATCTATTTTAACCACTCCATCCCTTTGATGAATACACTGGAGGCTACAAAAATGGGACACTGAGGAAACCCCGCTGGCTGAGGGGTCAACCATTGTCCCTTCAAGCTCCACAGTGGACCTTTGCTGCATGGCCTTCATCTTTCTCTCCCCTTATTTCAGTTTATCTCTCTACTGTCAGCTCTACAGTATAGTGGCTGAAAAATCCTTCAAAAGACAAATAACTGATGTGATTACATTTTTATTTGAAAGTACTCAGAGAGGCCAAATCTCCAATAAGGCATAATCCATCTGTACTGATGCTATAGGCTGAACACTGTTGCTCTTTTGTTGTGAAACAGCTATACCCATTACAACAGATAATGGTTTACATTGGTTAATAAAAAACACTTACAGTAGGTGACGTAGTAGTTTACACCAAATCAAACAGCACCTCTGGACTCAATCTGGGTGAAATCCTGCTGAAGCTGTATCTCCCTTTTCCTTCCCCTGTGCAGTTTCTCTTATAATCTATCAAATAAAATGAAAACCTGTACGACTGGACTTGCTCTTTTTAAGATAATCAACAAGTTTGGGTTTCACCTGTGAATGAAAGACTCACTAAATGAGATATTATTCTGCACAATAGTAATGACGTGTATGATGCATTGTGATCATACAGTGTAGCCACCTACTGGGTGAATGTACAGAACATGATTGTGAGCAGACCAGCTGGCTGGCATCGATGCTGGGTGCAAAATTACTGAATGTACAATTACCCCAATTAATATACAGAAGCTTTATTGTGCATGCAAAGCCCACTGTGTAACCCACTCACTCACATATTGTTAGTGCAATCAGTGGCCACATTATACAGTACTCAATTACAATCTGAAACTGGGCCAGTGTAACTGATTTCAGTCACATAATGAGTCCAATTAAATATATTTGTAAATACCACAAGTCCATCCTGACAGTCGGAGTTGGATATATTTTGCTCGCACGCTGTGGAGCTGAATATGTACGGGTGCCTAACAACTAACAACTCCGCTCACAGATCAATGCCTTTCCACATTTAAACAGAGTCTAAGCCAACAGATCGATAAACCCTCCGTTTAGGATGGAGCGAGTCATACGGACAAACAATGTTACATAGTTCAATCGTCCACTGAGGGAATGACAGTGAGAGAGAGGAGCAGGCGCAGGCTGAAGATGTGGCAGGCGTGTGAGAGGAGCTGAAGGATTTAAAAGGTGAGGGAGTTGAAGGCATGAAGGGAGGCGAACAGGAAGGACGGAGACTGTCAGGGCAGGTGGAGGGTGAACAATCAGGGCTTCACACCAAAGATAAAAGGTTACACGACAAATAAAACAGAGAAAGCCACTGGACACGGGACATAAACCTGCCAGCAAGCCCATCAGCAGATTGATTTTTGTGTTTGTTCACAGTTTTGTTTACAGGGCAGGACACCCTGCTGGTGCGGATATGTCACTAATGGGGGTCCCAAGACCACCTCTCTCCTGCCTAGTAGGACCACGTATTGTTCAACTACTACATTTCAGTCCAAGCTCTGCATACCTACTCAACCCAGCTACTACCAGCAGAGCTTCTCGGTGTGCCATGTTTGCCATGCCTTCAAAAATAAGACTGATCTGAAATGCATGTGTGCACATTTAGCTGCTGTCATTCAAGGACCCAAAAAAAACAGCTTAGCAGAAAAAGCTGCTTCTCTTTGCAACACTGGAAATCAAGTTGCTAAGCTCAGTGACAGGCAGATGTTTTGACAGCTCTCTGAAAATGGTACAAAAAAAAGAAAGTAAGAAAAAAAGGGGGTGACTGTTTCAGAGAACAATAAAAATGATACACATATTTCAGTCTGTGTGTCCTCTTGGCACTAATGAGCACTTTCCTGCAGCTGTGGGTGACTTTTACAACAATACTGCTGACAGAAAATATGACCCCAACATGTCTGGGAAATCACTTACGCAGATGGACTGTTAGCATTTCTTAGAGCACACACATAGGTATGCACATAAAAAAATGAAAGCTAAAATGCTTAAATGGCTTTAAATGATGTGACTTAAAATGCCAAAAGTCAAGAGTTCAAAAAATACCTTAAAGCCAGGAACTGCATTATATTTGCATGTAGAAATGAGTTAAAGAGTTTAGTGCAGTAGTTAGGGAGGATGTCAGTGGTATTGAAAGACAAGAGGAAACACATGAGAGGTTAGGCTGAACTTGACGGTGTCTCACCAGACAAAGCCAAATAAAAGCAATAGGACTAAAGTGGGATATTTAAAGACGTGCACTGTGGGTTTAAGAGCGAAACAAAGCACACACTAAAATATGATAAAAGTAAATCTAATTCAATAATATGAAAATGAAAGAGCTTCCTGATTACCTTGGGTCTTCCTCGCAGCTCATCCACACGTGGGGACAAAGGGAATCCCGACGCTTTCTGCGCGTTGTTTTCGGAGGAGAGCGAGCAGCTGTCACCACACACACACACACACACACACACACATACACACACACTAAAACATCATTTCATCCCGTATTAGCGAGTGTTTTCTCCATCCTCTGCTGGGATATGTTTACTCCACAGACGTCCCCACCGAGCAGGGTAATCCAGACTTTTCGGTCGTCTTCTGTTTTTTTTAGGGGGGGAGGTATTTACATGATCAAGGGTTTCTCGCTGGTCCACTTTATTCCCGAGAATGAAACAAAATTGAAACAAAACTGACGCGTTCAGTGAACTGATTGTCTTTTGTCCCAGGAACATACACAAGCTCCCGTCCAGATCCGAGGTGCTTTATGTTTTGGGGGTGGTGGTGGTGGTGGAGGGGGTTGGACGCTGTAGCGTGTAAAATGCATCTGAAAGTCAGTGCTCCCCTCCGAGCATCCCTCCTCCTCCTCCCTCTTCCTCAGCAGACGAGCAGGGTGGACCAATTGAGAGGCAGAAAGAAAGAGAGAGAGAGAGAGAGGCGATCAGAGCATGTCAGTCTGGTGTGGGACCAGAGAGCTGACAATTACACAATGAACTGTGATCAAAGCAACTGCAGCCTCAGTGAAATGAAAAGAAAAATATGTGATTTTCATTATTTTTTTTATCACTACAAGGACCAACAGAGAGGCTTTGGACAAACTGTACACTGTAAAATATTGTCCTATATTTTGTTTTTTTCAAACCTGTGCTCAGCAGATTGTATCCGCAGGAATGAAACCTATTCTCTGTCAGAAATATCATATTTACACAAAGCATTGCATTTGTAAACAGCTCCCAGGTACATAACCCTGCTCAGGTTGGCAGGAACAATTTCTAGGTGGTTTATTGATGAAGGTTGCAGCCAAGGTTGGCAAACATACACAACCTGAGGACAAAAGCAGAGATCTTGGTCAAGCAGGGAAAAAATAGTCACACAGACGAAGAAGAATAAAATAAAGAAAAACACTTTTTCTGAGAAAGGTGGACAATCCAGCAAGAACTGGAAGTAGACAACAGGTAAATACTGTACAGGGAGGTGGTTGGATACAATACAATACAAATAACAAACCTTAAAAGATTACAGTGAAAAATAAATAAATTAAATAAATGCCAAAAAAAAAGGGTGGGGGCACTTTCTTGCAGTCCATTATACAACCCAACAAGCTAAACAGATCTTATGAAATCTGCCTTTATGTCTTTCATTTTGGATTTAAAAGTATTAACAAGACCAGTTGAGTTTCAAGTTCTTCTGCAATAAATTCACAGCTGAAGGTGCAGAGTCTCCAACACTCTTTTTCCAGTTGTTCTGTTTGGTCATTTGGAAAAATAATCTTTAAGCAAACCTGATTTTTTTTTTTTTTTTGTGACTTACTTTGATGCAAATTACACTTAAACAAAACAGCTCTTTAGTTTTATTCTTCTGTGCAAAGCAAGGCCAAACATGGCCACCTCCCTGTAATGAAAAGAAATAAGATGAAAGTGCCACTCCAGCCTTCAGCTCCATAAGAATGCTGCCTCTCTTTGTGCATCTGATCAACTATATATAATTTATCCTTCAAAGTTTTCTCCACTTGGTTATTGTTCTGATTTGTTTCTTAAGATTTAGTGAGCATTGCTTTGGCAACTTGTGTAAAAAGAACGAAAAGTCTAATTATATTTCTCAATTTACTGTTTCAGCCACTGGGAGCCAAATAAAATGATTTTGCACAGCTAGACAGCAATTTGCTGCTGCTGACTGTATGAAATGTTTTTGCATAACGCACACAGACCGGGCTTCATATCATGATTGTGAGAACATCGTTTTCCTTCTGCTTCACCCCTGCTGTTTCAGAGTGATTAGTACCAACAGAGCCATTATTAACTCCTCAGCAACATGAACTCAGAGTATTCCCACAACCTGCTTTTTACTCCTTTGGCCACTACAAATGGCTTTTGAAGTGATTCCCATGTTGCAGTAAATAATCTGTGCTGTAGTACTGCGCTGCGCCAGTCAACAAGACAATGAATAATGTGGAAAAAAGAGGCCGTAGTACTCTCCTGTGAGTTTGTAGATGTCTGCTCTCATGTTCTGGATGTCCTCCATAAATCTCAATTGTGTGTGTGTGTGTGTGTGTGTGTGTGTGTGTGTGTGTGTGTGTGTGTGTGAGGACAGAGTGACTGACTCCAGCATTACCTTTGCCAATGTGTCTCCATCCCCAGGTATCTCTTCTCTCTGGACTCCCTCTGCTTTGTGTGTACTGGTACACATTGTACTTTGTGTGTGCATATACATATGGTAGGTGTGTGTATGTGTGCATGGGTATGCACGTGCTTATATTAAA